>CABHPP010145535.1:12168-45371 GCA_902168425.1 Peromyscus attwateri
TGTGTGTGTGTGTGTGTGTGTGTGTGTGTGTGTGTGTGTGTGTGAGTGTAGGTATATGCATATGAGCACAAGTGCCTGCAGATTCCAGAAGATGCTATCGGACCCATGGAAAAAGCTCCTAACACTGAAGTAGATTAAACTGGATTGTACAGGCTGTCTTCACGACCTTCCAGTATATGAAGACCTTTGAGAGGAGAAAGACGTGGTGATACTCCAGGGACAGTAAATCAGACGCTAAGTGCTTCCGTTACTGTCAAGGTGCCGGGTTTAACAGAAGACAGAGCCTGAAATGTGAATCCACTGTGGCTAATGAGCAGTCACTCGAGAGGGTCTGGGGCTTGGCTGACCTGGAAGCAAAGCTTGTCTGGGAGGTTTTCACAAGGCCACACAGAGCAGGGTGGATTGTAAAAACAAAGTGTGGTTCCACGGGCCAACATAGTAATGACTTTGATATTATTTGCAAACAACATGACCAAGTGAGATGGTTACAGGGACCAGAAGGACAACTGCAGGAGTGACCAAGAGGACCAGCTGGCAATGTGACACACAGATCCACATAAACACCTAGAGGAGGGAATGGTCACTGGAAATATTTACACGTTCCCTCATTCATTAGAGTATGAACCAGAGGCCCATGATATGTTAGATAGATACTAGTCTAAGAATCAAACCATTGACCTTGGGGTGTACGTTTAGAGGGTTTAGATTTAACAGTAAGCAGTAAATATAATAAGCTAATTATGAATTATGTCAAGGGAGGTTAAGACTTGAGAAAGGAAGGAAAACACGGAGCAGATAATGGTAGGCAAGAGGCTCAGGGTAGTCAGGGCAGGCCACACAGAGGGCGAGGATGTAAGCAAAGATTCCAAGAAGCTATGAAGTGAACCCAGAGCCTGTAACCTCTGGAGACAGCTCCAGGCAGAGGAGCTAAGGCCAGCCCCCAGGGACAGGGGACAGATGCCTTCAGGAAGAGCAGGGGGGTGACTCATGTGGCTGGGAGGCAGCAGTGAGGGGAAGCAGATGAGGCCGGAGGTCATCATGGTAGAAAGCCCCAGGAGGCCCATGCAGATCTTTCTCACACTGAGTTTTTCTGTTAATCATCAGGGGCTGCTGAACAAGACAGAGATAGAATCTAACTGAATTAAAACTTCTGACCCAAGCTGCTAGGTGAGGAGCAGGCTGAAGACAGCAAAGATCTTTGTGAGGTTCCTGTCACAGCTCTGGGTGACTCCAGCAGGTGGGGGGGACAATAGAGGTGATTCCTAAAGGGATTGGGTGCTACATGTTGCCATCAGGAAGAAAGCACTTGAAGAGCTACCAGACCAGCTCTCCCCATAAAGGGGGAGATATACATGTACAAATCAGTGTGTGCATTACAGATGTTGAATGATGCTGCTTGGACGATTTTTCAAAATGACTGACAGCATTTACTGAGAGATGGGTTTGCTCTGACAGTTTCTCTAGGATGGCAGTAAAGTTCTTCTGCGACCTAACACACAGGTGTTATTTGTGTGTTTATTGTAGTTATTACTCAGCCTGTGAGAGGTGGAGAGGTGTAGGTTGACTTAACAAACAGAAGCTTATTTGAAGTTAACGGCTATTGGTGGGGGCAGGGCAAATTGGGAATATGAAATAAGTGCCCATTTTTATTTTAAAAACCAAAGGTTGTCATTTTTCTAGTTTTTCTCTTTTTAAAAAATGTTTGGTTTTGTATTTCACACGTGTGTGTGTGTGTGTGTGTGTGTGTGTGTGTGTGTGTGTGAGAGAGAGAGAGAGAGAGAGAGAGAGAGAGAGAGAGAGAGAGAGAGGAAGAGAGGAAGAGACAGAGACAGAAAGACATGCAGGTGCCTGAGGAGGCCAGAAGAGGGCATCAAATTCCCTGGAGTTGGAGTCACCTGAGGTGCAACGCTCCATGGGTGCTGAGAACCGAACCCCTGTCCTCTGCGAGAGCAGTCAGGGCTCTCAACCACCAAGTCATCCCTCCAGCTCCTACCTTTTTTTTTTTTTTTTTTGTCTTAATCCAATATTGAATATCACGGACTGTCCAGGGTGTCCCTTATGCTGTTGGCTTTTTGTCTTTCAAAAGGACTGTTCCCCTCTCCATGCTCTGTGGCCTGGATCACTCCCTGCAACACTCACACCCTCCTGGGGCAGATCCAACTTCAGCTTCCAGTTGCTGTGTGCCCTAGGGACTCTGGGAGAGAACTGAACCTGTGCTCAGGGACAGACAGCGGCACAGAGAGGCGCTTACCCAGCCTAACTCTCCCAGACCCTTCAGAGGCAACGATGGTTTTCTTCTTCTTTTGTTTTTGTTTTCGTTTTTGTTTTGTTTGTTTGTTTTTTGAGAGTGCCTCTCTATGTAGCCCAGTCTGGCCTTGAACTCACTATAATGACTGGCCTCAGACTCATAACAATACTCCTGCTAGGATAACAGGAGTACACCACCATGTCTGGCCACATATTTGTTTCATATTCAGCCAGTATCTGCCCCTGACATTCTGGCTCCATTTGGGACCCTGTCCCTAAGAAGGAGTCCTCAAGGGCATTGTCTAGCTTTGCACTCCATGTCCACCCTTTGCTTCGTGAATGGGCACAGAAGGGACCTTCATCTTGAAACAAGCCACTTATGAACAGCTTCTGGAAAGTCTAGGAGGACAGAACCATGAGGATCCTGGCTGGCACTACCCCCTGCTCTGCACTACCTGCTCCATGGGATACTGACCTGAGCCTCACACCCATCTGTTCAGAACCCAGAATACCAAAGCTGCCTCCCTAGCCCTGCTTCTGGCCTGGTTGCCTGGTGATTCTGTCCTGTTTTAATCCAGTTCGTTGATTTTACCACCATTGTTTGTAGGTCTGGGAATCCTTCTGCCTGAATGACCGAGGGCACACGCAGAGCCATGCTGGGGAGTCCTTGCTCCTTTCCAAAGCTCTTCCACCACCGGAGGTCTGTCTGCCATTGTTGTGGCCTGGCTCTGCTCTCTAGCCAACGCTGTCTCTCTCCTTATCAAGCATGGCCAGGGTTGGTGGAGCCAGGCTCCAACCCTCTGCCAGCCCAGACTCTGCATGTGTTTCTTGTTGCGGTGTTAGAGTGGACATGTTCTCTGCCTCATACAAAACCTACCCACCTTCTTTTGTTGCCTTGGATCTGAGTTTTATTATTTACTTGTTTAGTGATTTGGATTTGAGATCATAAACAGAGGGAAAAAAGACAAAGTCACTCCCTTTTTGTCTGTTTTCTTGTTTTCATTTTTATTTTTTGACATCAGACTTGCGACATACAATAGAGACAGTATAGGCTTTGATCCTTCCAATGAGACTTGGCCAACGCACCCTCTAAGAACCTCTTCCAGCCTTCTGTTTCCTTTCTTGAGTTTTCAGTTGTTTGTTCATATGCTTGTTTTCAGCTTTCTGAGCACTTTCTTCTCAAGTCCCATAGTCTACATTTTTGTCTATACCTCATCTGTTAAGTGTACTCATTGAAAACACTGGTGTGGTGTTAGGGATCACACCTGGAGTGTGGGTGCCATTTTAAGAGGTCTTTACCACAGTTCATGGAGTGGATAATGAGCATCACAGAGTTTCCTTCTACAGGGAAAGCTTTCACTTCTGATAAACTATGTTCAAAGAGAAATGAACACATTGCCCATCTGCTCAGGAGACAGACGATCGATTCAGGAAGAGCTTGGGTGTGGGTAAGACACTGATACATACGATTGAACTTGGTACTCTAGTACGTTAAGGAAGAAATCTGTATTTTTTTTTTTTTGAGCTAGGGTCTCACTAAGGTGTTGATGCTGGTTTTGAATTCATTCTGTAGCTCAGACAGGGCTTGAACATTTGATTTTCCTGCCTTAGCCTCCCACACAGCTAGAACTACAAGTGTGTCCCACCAGGGCCTCCAGGCATTGATTTTTGTCTCATGTATTCATTCAGGTGGCCATACTGTAATTGAGTCACTTAATCACTTAATACACCCCCACCGTGTGTGTGTGTGTGTGTGTGTGTGTGTGTGTGTGTGTGTGAGAGAGAGAGAGAGAGAGAGAGAGAGAGAGTGTGTTAGTGTGTGAGAGTGTATATGTGTGAGTGTGTGTGTGTGTGTGTGTGTGTGTGTGTGTGTGTGTGTGGTGTTCACAGTGTATTCCAGTGGATGTGTTTGGGGGGCATTCCCAATTAGAGGCCAGAGGTTGATGTTCAGTGTCTGCCTCTAGTACTCTCCACCTTATTTTTTAAAACAAGTTTTCTCACTGAGCTTAGAGCTTGCACATTATCCAAGGCAGCCATCAAGCCTCAGGGATCCTCCTGCCTCCACACGCCTAGTGGAAGAAACACATCATTGCTGCATATGGCTTTTTAAACAAGTGCTGGAGATCTGAACTCAGGCCCTTACACTTACACAGCAAGTACTGTACTGACTGGGTCACCGTCCAGTGTCTGAGCAACTTAACACCTTACTAGTAATTGAGAAATATTTACATTAACCCTATGGAATGAAGCAGAGGTATAAAACATAGCCACAGAGTATATAGTTCAGTGTTGATGTTAAGTTATCTTGACTGTGATGTCTAGTAGCTGGCTGTCATTCTAAAACAGAAATCTGGATGTGTGGGCATTCTCCCAGACAGCCTTAAAAAAGTCTAAATTAGTAATCTGAGCAGCTTGGAGTATTACCATGGCACTGGTAGCAGCAATAAGCACATTCAGTGTGAATTTTTGTGGGCACAGAGATGACTCTGGGTGGACCAAACTTAATCCACTCCACTCCATTATCCACAAATGCTGCAGTATAGAGCCCAGACTCCAGAGTCAGCCCGGAAACATTCCCCAGCAGCCCGTCTGCTTTATGAATGAAACTAAGTCAGTCATTTAAGAACTGCCTTCTATGTCAGCTCTTCTCTCTTTGCTAAAAAGATCTGGCTCAACCAACTTAAAGAAGGGGAGGCTGGCTGTGGTTACAGGGATCCAGCTTATCATGGTGAGCACGGCATGGTGGGCAGATCCACCTTCCATCTAGGTGGGTCAGGAAGCAAGGACAGAACAGGAAGTAGAGTGGGCTATAGACTTCAAGGGTTCCCCCCAGTGACCCACTTCCTAAAGGTCTCCCAACCTCTCCCAGCAGCTCTACCAGCTGGAGTGAGCACTCCGACACAAGAACAGTGCACATTCAGATCATAACATTTCCCACTGACGGCTGGATCCTGGAAAGCTGCCAATCAAAAGACTTGTGGTAAAAAGAAAGGAAGGACAGACAGATAGCTGAACAGTACTAGAGTTAGTCGATGCACAGCTTAGGTTCTGCGTGAATCTGTGCCTGAACACACTACCGTGACCCAAAACACAAGCCTGTGCTGAATGCCACTGTCACCTGTAAAGGATGGCTGCTTTATTAGAAACAAGTGAGCAAACAAAATGTAAAATCAAAAAAAAAAAAAAAACCACCCCACTCAAATAGGATGAAAAGGCCTTGTCCAAAAATATTTCCCATATTTTGATACTAAGGTTTACCACCAGACATGAATTTTGTTTAAAATAAAAATAATACAGAATGTGGAGGTACACACTCAAGTGTCCAAGGCAGGAGGATTATCTCAATGATAAAGCTAGCCTGAACTATATACTGAGTTCCAGTTCTGCCAGAGAAAGGAGGAAAGGGGGGAAGGAGAAAAGAAGAGTGGGGGAGAAAAGAGAGGGAAACGTGGAAACTCGGGAAAGGAAGGGAGAGAGAAGGGAAGGAGGGAGGAGGGGGAAGAGGAGAGGAGAGAAGAAGAGGGGAGAGGAGAGAGGAAGAGAGAAGACGAAAACAGCATGGTACGCTACAGTTCTGAAACCTGGGTCCCTGGACTGACCACAGGTGAGTCCTTCAAGTCTGTGAGCCACGGTTTCCTCCTATGCAAAGTAGAGATAATAAATTCGCCCTCCCAGCTGTGTGCATGGGTGTTTTTTTGCACCCTCCGTGTCTCTGGGCTCCCTGCACAGCCACCATACTTCCTGCCAGGCATCTTTACAGAATGCATCCTTAGCTCCTCTCTACCACTTCCCATGTGTCCACTGCAGCCAACCATCAACTACCTGGAATCTCTTGTGACAGATTAGGGATTCTCCACCTTGTCCACAGAAGAGTTCCCATGAACCTGGCTGGGCCACTCACTGGCTTTATTGCTCAGGCTCTTGAGAGTAACCCTGTGGGCCTGAGGAAAAACAGGTGGTTTGACCGGAGGCTCACTCACTCCGTGGACCTCCCTTTCTCATTTCTCTTTTTCATCTTTCTAGTCATGATTTATTTGCATGTTTGCCCCACCATTCGAGGGAGATGCCATTTATATGGCCTCACACCCAGGCTGAGCGCTTCCCCTCCCATGGCAGCTGCTCTGTGAATGGAAATGTTGTGGGCTTTCTAATGCTGCAGGCGGTGGTTCTAATCCTGGCTCTGGTATTTACTAGCTGTGTGGTAAACAGCGACTTCTCTGAACTCCCATTTCCTCATCTGTATAAAACCGAACTCACATCTACGCCTCGTGTTTCTCGTGATTAAAGGAGAGGCTTGTATCTGAATCGTACATGGGTCACCAATACACGCCGATTGCCTCGCTCTTTTATGGATGCTTCCTTCTCTTTATTCTATGTCAGGAGTTCTAAGTTCTTTACTCTCCATGCCCTATCTGTCCTTTCTCTGCCTTCTTCATTTTTCTAGCTTCATTTCTGTTGCTGCTATAAAATACCCTGACGAAAAGCAACTGAGTGGAGGGTTTATTTGGCTTATGTGTCCAGACTATAGCGCATCATCCGAGGAAGTCAGGACAGGAATTCAAGCACAACATGTCCAGGCAAGAGCAAAGAAAGGCACCCACACCGCCTGCCTGCTTGTTGCTTCATGTAGCTTTCTCATGTTCTAGAGAGTTCAGGAACCCCTGCCCAGGGAATGATGCCCACCACAATGGGGAAAACTGGCCAGAACCATCATCTCCACTACGGTGCCCTCGACTGAAGGAATTAGCATAGGAGCTCTTGTCTCAGAGCCTCGGATCAAACCTCACACTCTTCCTCCCAGCTGTCTGCACAGGCAAGTCTTGACTTGCCCGCTGCATGGGACTGAGCTGGTGAGGTGACGGACATGCAGAAGGCTTCCGTGTCCTCTCTGGTCACCTTCTGGCTCTGGTCTCAGTCTCTCTGGTTCCTTATTGAATCTCACTCACTTTCTTTATACTCATCACGAGTGATTCGCCTTCATGTTTTTCTAACCTCAAATTTCCTCTTTCAAATTAACTTTTCCCTTTCTGCCAAATTACTCTCTCCACTCGCCTACACACACTGCAAAAACACTGGAGGGTCAACAGCCTACACATACACTGCAAAACCACTGGAGGGTCAACAGCCTACACACACACTGCAAAACCACTGGAGGGTCAACAGCCTACACACACTGCAAAACCACTGGAGGGTCAACAGCCTACACACACTGCAAAACCACTGGAGGGTCAACAGCCTACACACACTGCAAAAACACTGGAGGGTCAACAGCCCATACACACACTGCAAAACCCCTAGGGGGTCATCAGTGTATTCTGGAGATGTCACAAGACGTTTCCTTAAGTGTTAGTATTTTTAATTCTTTTGTGCTACAGCCATTTAAAGATAAATGTAGCCCTACTTTTATATCCTTAAAGATCTGACTTTCTTCTCCCACAAGATGATACCATGCCCATCTGTGTTCAAACATATGTACCCATCTTTCTTCTGTAGCCTTCCCTTCCACGTTCATAATGGTTTCTTCTTAAAATGTCTCCCTTCATCTATGAACTCATCTTTCTCTGAGCTCCACTATTTGATCTACCCAACATAAGAAGACGTAGATGTCACCCAGTGGCCGCGCTGTATGTCCTGGACACACAAGTCATGTGTTTAAGATCAGCCAAATACAAACTGTTGTCTGATCTGATGCTTTAGTGGAACATGGGTCTCTTTCTTGTCCTTCTCCAGGAAGTAGATGGAAATCAAGAATTGAGCTGTGCAGTGATTGGGGGAAATCCAGCTTTCGGTCCCCAGACAGCTTCTCATCTGTAGAAACCCATCCAGTCCTAAGTCCCAGGCATTGTTTTCTGTCGTTACACTGCCAACATTCAGTCATCACAGTGCCCCAACCTCTGGGCCCAAACCCCATTTCCTTCTACCTCAGCTCTGGCCCATGATCTGTTGTGCCCTGTGCTGATGAACCCCAATTAACCCTGCTGTAGACAAACACCAGTTCCTTAATTTGCTTGTTTATTATATAAAAATGGAATATTTGCATTAGCTGTTTCTCTCTTTTGTGTGACAAAAATACCAGATGAAGGCAGATGAAAGGAAGGAATGAAGGGTTTACTTTGTGCACAGTTTTAGGCTACAGTCCATCATGACAGGTTAGTCACAGCAGCAGGAGCATGAGTCTGCCGGCTACATCATACCCACGGGTGGGAAGCAGAGCGAAATGGATGGTGTTCAGTTCATTTTCTCCTTTCATTCAGTCCCAGGACCCCAGCCCATGGAAAGGTATCTCTCACACTTAGAGTGGGCCTTTCCATCTCAAGGGGCCCAGTGTAGAAAGTCCCTCATAGATATGCCCAGAGGTATTTCTCCCAGGCAGTTCTAGATCCTTCAGCCCCTCAGGTGCTGAACACATAGTAAATGCCAGGTTTGGGGCTATCTCAGTTAATACTCATAAGTTCAGTTTTTATTTCTATTTTTCAAATTAGAAAACTCAAAGAAATCTGGGGATGGTGGCTACGGCCTGTAATCCCAGTGCTCAGGAGGTAGAAGCAGGGAGAGGCTAACCTCAGCTACACAGTGAGTTCAAGGCCAGCCTGGGCAACAAGAGATCCTACCTCGTTTTTGTTTGTTTGTTTGTTTGTTTTCTTTTTCTTTAAAATGAAGGAAGGAAGTTAAGAAAGTAAGGTGGGAAGAAAACTGATTCATAGAGATTAAGTAGCTTCCCGAAGATCTTTTTAGGCTGTCCTTAAGATCATCCATCTAGACATAAAGCCATGCTTGTCTAATCTCAAAGTCAGTCTGTGCTGTGCTCCCTTAAAAGGGATCAGTGGGGGTGGGGTATTCCAGGAAGGGGGTGCCAGAGAAGGTTGGGGTATGAGGGAGGACTGGGGGCGGTGCTAGGGAGGACTGGAAGGTAACAGGGAGCACTGGGGGCTGCCAGGGAGGACTGCTTCACCAACACCTGCTTTCCATGATCTTAGCCACCATAGTCTTCTCGGACATTGTTCTGAATGTGGCTATCCTGCCTTCTATCTGTGGCTTTTCACTCAGTGCTTGAGGCCCTGCCAGTCCTCAGCAAGCAGGAGACACTATTGTCTGCCCTCACAAAGCTCACTACACAGTGAGGATGCTTCCTACATCCACACAGGGAGAGTTTCAGAAAACCCTAACAAACATTAGCTTTCAACATGGTAAGGATCGAAAGAAAAATGTCCGAATGTGGAAATGGGCCTGTCAATCACCTCGACAGACAACTCAGATCAAGACAGGTGGGCTTGAAACAAAACCACCATCCATGAGGCAAATGCTGGAAGCTTCTTGGGGCTCATCCAAGTTCCTCCTCCACGAGGACGGGAGATGGAGCCCCCCACCAATGCTCCAGCAGACTCCTTGCTCTCAGAAGTCCCTATGGACCCCAAGTTCTGGTTCTTCTGCACCGGCTTGTCCATCTTGGGGGACAGTGTGTAAGTTCTCACAACTTAGAGTCCATGACTGGACCTCAGTTCAGCCCATCATTTCTGATGATTGGCATCACTGGAGCACTCAAGGAGGACCAGTTCCCAGAACTCACAATAGTTCACTTTCCATGGAGTCCAGGGGCTCCTTGTCTAGTAGAAATCTATGCTCTCAAAATTGTGCTGATTACAGGACCAGTTGATACTATTTTTCAATAGTAACCCAAGGCTTGAATGTGGTCAATCTTAATTTCTGTGTTCACTCATTTAGAAAGACATGCATTCAGAAATATTTAAGTGCTGTCATGGTTTGATTCTGAAACACCCCCACAGGTTCATGGTTTAGGCATTTGTTTTCGAGCTGTGGATGCTGTTTGGGGAGGCCATGGAGTGTTTCAGAGGGTAGGGTCGAGCAGGAAGTAAGCCACTGCAGTTGGGCTTTTGAAGATTCTAACTTGGTCCACGGTTCTGATTTCTCTCTGCTTCCTGATCCGGCAAGATGTAAGGACTCCGTAGCAGATGCTTCTGCCGCCAGGAATGCAGCCACCAGGAATGCAGCCACCAGGAATGCAGCCGTGCCTTCCCTGCCACTGTGGCTAAAACCCTCTGAAACTAGGAGCCAAGATAAGTCTTCTCCCTTCACTTGTTTCTTTCAGGTGGGTTCGTCACAGTAAGACAAGAGTGACCTGTCCGGGTGTGAAAACAGCAGCGCAGGAGTTGTTCAAGGCCACTGTTCCCAAGGAGCCCAAATTCCAAAGGAAGAGACATGAAACAGACAGACACCTTTGGATGGGACAAGGGTTCAGATACTTGAATAAGCATAGAGGTGGTATGGACACTACTCAAATAACTGGTGATAAGCCCAGAAGCTAAGGGTATACTGTACTTGGTATGATCCAGGCAGCAGACAAAGCTTCCATATCTTAACCCAATGGATCCTCATAACCCTATGAGGGAGAGGTCACAGCTACTTTCCCACAACATCCTGAAGCCGAGTAATTTGCCTGAGTTCAGGAAACTGGAGATGTGGCAGAAGACGGAGCTGTGTGGGTGGGAATTGCCTGAGATAGAATGGTCAGGGAACATTCTCAGAGGAGGAGATAGTTAGCTGGACCCTGTATGATGAGAAAGAGCCAGTCCTGGAATGTTGTGGGGGAAGAGCATTCCTGGCAGAGGGAACAAATGTTAGGGCCCTGGTTGCTGCAGGGAAGATATGTTAAGAAAGAGCAGCCAGCATAGCTGGTGCAGAGTGCTTGGGACAGACAGGGATGGCCAAGAGGAAGGGTTGGGAAGGCCTCAGCTGGACAATTCAGGGCAGGGTGGGGCTACTAGGTAAGAGCTTGAGGTTTCCTTGGGGGTCATGGAAAGATTTAAGATTCTATGTGATAGGAGGCAGGAGCTGATGCAGAGGCCATGGAGGGGTGCTGCTTACTGGCTTACTTCCTCTGGCTTGCTCAGCCTGCTTTCTTATAGAACCCAGAGTCACCAGCCCAGGGATGGCACCACCCACCATGGGCTGGGCCCTCCCCCATTGATCACTAAATAAGAAAATGCCTTACAGCTGGGTCTCACGGAGGCATTTCCTCAGCTGAGGCTCCTTCCTCTGATGACTCTAGCTTGTGTCAAGCTGACACACAAAACCAGCCTGTACAACACCTCCCAGGTGGACAGAGCATGTGTGTGTGTGGTGGGGGGGATTACAGCAGGGGTGCAGGTGGAAGGGAGGGAAGGGATCCCCTGTGGTGGAAGCAGGGAAGGAGTGGCTCCAGACAGGCTGGAGAAAAGAGTCAGCACGTTAGCTGTCAGACAGATGAAGAAGGCAGAGGGAGTCACTGGTGGTTACTGTCTTCAGCCTGACTCGGAGACAGCTCTGAGCCCATTTTAATCGCCAGATAGTTTGCAAGCAGCTGTCAATCACAGCCACTGCTAAAATTTAAATTGCATAATTTGCAATTAAATACATTGTATTAAAGCAGAGGAGATAAATAGTCCACATCTGCCACATGCTAGCTGCTGTACTTTGGATGTTTACTGAGAGGCGATTTACGGAAACATTACCTCACGCTGAGCTTTCACGCTTTCCCTGGTGTCCTCTCTGACAGTCTTATACCATGGTGATGAGCAGATGCTACAAGCCAGAGCTCAGATCGCTTTTTTAAAGATTTTTTTTAATTACATCTATACATATGTGGCGATTGGATGTGTGAACCTAAGTGCAGCTGCCCTCAGAGAATAGAAGAGAGCGTCAGACCCTGGAGCTGGAATTACAGCTGGTTATCAGCCACCTGATGTGGGTGCTGAGTCCCAAACCTAGGTATTTAGAAAGGACAGCGAGTGCCCTTAGGCCCTGAGCCACCTTCTCTCGGGCCCCGTCAAATTACTGCTGCATTGATTGTCCAGAGTGAAGAAACTCACAGGGGAGATCTGAAAGTCCACAGTCACACTCGAAAGCACACTGAGTCTGGCGTCACTGGCTTGTGAACAGCACAAAAGAGGCGTCAGCCCTGTCGGCTTTCAGAGGTCTTACCGCTGGGCATGCCTCCTCGTGTGGCTCGTCCACTCAGTCTGAAGTACTCACTGCCCAGAGACAAGAGTTAATCCAGCACCTTGGATGAGAAAAAAAAAAACAACTAGCTGTTTTGTTTTCATTTACAAGAAGATTTTTGTCATAGTTTTGTTCTTATCTGGGGCTAGGGCCTTCTTTGCACATGCTGGGTAAATGGTCTACCATGGAACTATATTCTCAACCTCCGTCCGGTCTGCTTTCAATTTGCTACTGTACAGGTCACCTAAGAAATATTAGACCAGATACAGAAAAAACAAAAGATGTGTTCTACACAAGTGTGTCAGCAATTCCCATGGCCCTGTTGTGAGAAAGTTGTAACAAATGTCCCCTTGGAGCATGCGACCCACAAGGTATGGCCAAGGCTGGATATTGCCGGGAGGTATAAGTTGAAGCCCCTGTGGGGATGAAAATGCCGGGCCCCCGAGGCAAGAGGCCTTGTGTGCTTGTATCTTAAGAACTCTGAGCAGTTTCTGATGACCACACAGTATTTAATGATATATAGTGAATGAGGGGGTGAGAGTTATTCTCTTATAGTGGGGATTTTCTATGAGGAGGTCTCTGAACAGAAGCTGAGAATCCACCACGGATTTCGGGAAGCAGGGAAACAGTAAGAGAAAGGCTTCCTGGGATGATCCCTCCATGCTTCTCATGAGCATTTCCAACAGAGTTAACATCAGATGGTAGCAGGGGTGATGCAGCCTTGCTGGAGGAAGAACATGGAGGGGCGGGGGTTGAGGTTTTATAGCCTTGCTCCTGTCCACCCTCCCCCCAACCCGCTTCCTGTGTGTGGACGGAAATGTAATCAGCCAGCTTCCTGCCCCTGCCGCCATGCCCTCCCAGCCATTATGGACACTCATCTGAAACTGTAAGCCCTTTCTCCTGTAAGCTGCTTTTGGTCTTGGGACTTTACCCAGCATCAGAAAAGTAACTGACATGGGGTTTTGCTTTGGTATTTTCATGGAAGTCCATCTCAAGCTGGCATCCAACATGACT
Source organism: Peromyscus attwateri (assembly GCA_902168425.1). Lineage (NCBI taxonomy): Eukaryota > Metazoa > Chordata > Mammalia > Rodentia > Cricetidae > Peromyscus > Peromyscus attwateri. The sequence goes on from CABHPP010145535.1 coordinate 25,426, forward strand.
GTTTTTCCAATGGTGGGGTTGGAACTTACTCAAAGGGGAGCATTTAGTGATCAGCCACGGAGATTTTAAGTGTGTGTGTGTGTGTGTGTGTGTGTGTGTGTGTGTGTGTGCATGCTTATTTCCAAGTCTTGCTTGAAACTCCACTAACAGTTACCGGTAATACCCAGAATGCAATGCAGAAGAACTGTATACCTTAAAAGCATCCTGGAAATGATTGTGACAGGAAGTCATCTCTCAAGGCCTGTTCATACTGGCCAGTGAATAGTTTTCTAGGGAGCTGAGCCAAACAGCTCAGACTTGAGAATCCCAGGAGGGATTCCTGCCTGCCTCTGACTTTCCCAGAGGCAAAACTATCCTAACTAGAAGACATTGTTAGTGATGGTGATGGCTCTCCCTTCCTAGATTTGTAGGAAGAGTCTAGAAAATCCAAAAGCCTTATGCCTCCTCCTAAAGTCCACTTGATTTCTCCACTTTTGGGTCCACATGGTCCTCTTTAGTATATTCTAGTAGGGAGATAGTTTATAATGATATCTATAGACAGCTCCCCAAATTAAAAACACGCAAACATTTGCACAAAAATTATGAGTGTGTCTTTTCATTTGACTTCTTTTTTAAACAGGCAACTGTGAACAGCCCTTCAGGAGGGATGTTTAAACTGTATTTAATGGTAATTAAACAACATAGTCATTCCTGGGAAAATAAAATAATTAGCTTAGGTGGAAAAAATAAACCAGTTTTGTAGCATCTGTATATAAAGCTATAACTGGTTAAAGACTAAACCATGAGGTGCCAGATTTTTTGGGGGGTGGGGAGTGGATCCTAAAGCCTTTATTGTAATGTGCCATTCAGAACATTCAGAAATACCCAGTCAAGGAGCACTATCCCAGGCAGGCTATGTGTTGGAAAGAGTTTGTGTTGGCAGGAAAAGAGAAGCATCCTGTGCTGTTCTGGAGTCAATCCACCTTCTCCAAAGCACTCCCTCCAGTATGGCTAATGGGAACTTGGCCTTGAGCCCTCTGACACAATCAAGAAGGAGCTATAAACCATGGGTGGCCAAGGTTAGGACAGCATTCAGTTGGCAGGAACTGACTTCAAGTTTGAGACAGAGCACTATATAGCATAGTGATGGGGTCATGTTTCTTTCTCCACTTCAGAAGACAGGAGGGATGACAGACCTTGAGAACATATGTGCACAATACAGGATTTGGATTCTAGAACTTTCCCTTGGAAACTCCAGGCTCAATATGGATGAATTTGAGTGTGTCTGTGTGTGTGCATGTGTGCATGTGTGAGTGCACACACGTGTGTGTCATCTGTGTGTCTCTTTGTGTGTATCCATTTGCACTGTATTACCAGCAAGGCACGGTGACCAAGTCACTGGATATCCCACTGGCTGTCTGGCCAGGGAAACTCACGGTGTGTGCTCCAGATAGAACAGTATTTCCAAAATGTCAAGTTTGTTGGGCCTGCTGCTGTCAACACTAACAACAAGCAGCACGTATCGAGTGTGAATTATATGCCAGGCACAAGCATGCTGTGGCTTGTCTAGTGTCATCAAACACTTAGAAGCTTGGAATAATTTTCAATCATGAATCAAGGCTGAGAGGGTCAGTTTGGTGACTGACTACTCCCCACACACACATCATGCACATGATGGAATTTGGTGATGTAGGAGACACATCTCTAGGCATGTCTGTGGCAATATTTCCAGAGAGGCTTAACTAAGGCCAGAGGACCCACCCTGAATGTAGGGGCCAGCACCCTGTGGACTAGGGTTCTGGACCCATAAGAAGGAGAAACCTAGTTGACTCCCAGCATTCATTTCTCTGCTCCCTGATGTGGATGGAGGTGACCAGCACCCCCTGCTCCCACGGCTGAGCCTTCCTTCCCCACCATGAGGGCGTGAGCCCTCAAATGTCAGCCACAGTGAGCCCCCCCCCCCCCCCCCCCCCCCCCCCGACGTTGTGTTTGCCAGGTGTTTGGTCAAATAATGAGAGAAGTAATTCACGTCAATAACTTGTCCCAAGTCAGACCAAAATAACAAAAAGCTATTGTTATTTTGACACAAATAAAATGACTTAAATATTGAAAAGAAGAAATTAATCTTTCTTAGTAGATAATTTTTAAAATAATTCTTATTCCTCCCCTGGTATTAAATCACAATTATAATTATCATTTACCACATGATAGATAGACACATAAAAATGACAAAATAAACTTTTCTGGGTTGTTTACAAGCTTAGAGACAAAATCAAGGAACCTGTACTTCTGGGTGTGAAGGGTTGGCAGTGTCTCTGCCAATAGCCAGTTTAAAGGCAATTTATATGAACAAGTAAGGGGATTAATTCTGGTGTTTGTCATTTTATCATAAATGCTTCTCCATTATACTTTAAAAATAGAAAGTGGTGCCATGTGGCGGTGGTGCACGCCTTTAATCCCAGCACTCGGGAGGTAGAGACAGGCGGATCTCTGTAAGTTCGAGGCCAGCCTGGGCTACAGAGTGAGTTCCAGGAAAGGTGCAAAGCTACACAGAGAAACCCTGTCTTGAAAAACCAAAAAAAAAAAAAAAAAAGGAAAAGAAAAAGAAAAAAAAAAAAAAAACAAAAAAAAGACAGTGGCTTCAAGTTCTGAAGATTGCAAGCCTTACTTGAATAAAGCTTACTGGGGGACAAAAAGGATGTCCGATTGTTTAAAACCTAGGCCTTTGTGCAGTGTGCCCTTACGTGAATGTGAGGTGTGCGGGCCTGAGTTTGAGGCACCCAGGCTTCAGTGTGGGGTGCCCATTCTTGAGTGTGATATGGTGCATTGGAGCATCTTTATCTACCTTGATTCCAGAAGAGTCTGCATTTGTCCCCCAGATGTCTCTGGTTAGAAATGTCAGACTGTGAAACATAAAAGAGAAAGCACAAAACTCAAGAGGTGTTTAAAGAGTTTTTCATGTTTTCACCCAAGGAAGACAAAAGTCTAGAAAACGGTGCTCGAGACAGGTGAAGTGAGTTAATGGTTAGAGAATGCAAGACCCTGAAGCTGTGGGATCTTCAGAAAAGCAGCTGCAACTTGCTTCAGGCCCTCCACCTTCACCCACACATTCCACGAAGCATTAGACCATGCTGGTCTTCAGGCCCTCCACCTTCACCCACATTTATTCCATGCACCATTAGACCATACTGGTCTTCAGGCCCTCCACCTTCACCCACATCTATTCCATGCAGCATTAGACCATGCTGGTCTTCACACAAACCCACACTGTTATCTATATCTTAAAAAGTCAGTTCTAGAACATTCCACAGGCTGATTTGGTCAAAATTATATTCGGATAAATTTAGAATCTTCTCTCTACCACTGCCCAGAATAAGAAATAGACACTCCACATTTTATTTGCTCATAGTAGGCTAACAAGAGGCCAATCTATATGATTAGAAGTTAAGGAAACAGAGCACAGGAGAAGGCATAGAGAGTTCAATGCTTATCCCACAAATGCAAAGCCCCAAATGTGAATCCCCAGAACCTATGTCAAAGCTGGCATTGTGGTGAACATGTATAATTCCAGTCGTTTCTATGGTGAGACAGGAGACAGAGACAGAACTCCTGCGAGTTTTCAGGCCAGCTAGTTTGATGTATACAACAAAAGAGACAGACCCTGCCTCTAACATGGCAGAAGGTAAAAGACCAACACCAAGGTTGCCCTCTGACCCCACACATTCACCAGAACTCACATTCATGAATATGTACACACACACACACACACACACACACACACACACACACACACGGAGTGGGGGAGAATGAGCAGGAGTTTGAGGGAGGAGCTAGGCCACTCCAAATCCACCTCAAGATAAGTCTGGGTTACAGCTGCCCTGTGAAGAAATCTCTGTGATCCCAGCTAGCAGCAGGAAAACGGCGAGTGAGTGGCAAAGTAGCACAGGCTTGATCACAGGGACCCCAACACAGGGCATTGTGCTGAGTGGGCTCAAGATACAATCCCCACCCTTCTGTCAACAGAGATGCACATAATAGAGCTCCAAACACACCAATTGCCTTAAAATCTCCCTACCCTCATTGTATATATTTCATGAAATAAAATATTTACTTCATTAGATTAATATTAACTAACATGTATTTAAAACATCCAAAAGCTCTGAACTCACACCCTACACATTCTGAGAGACTTGCCACACTTAACCGAGTGCCTATGCTGTACACTCTGGGCGCTTTACCTGTGTGCCTAGGCTGTATCTGCAGGAAGTCACCAGGCAACACAGACAGGCAGATGCTGAAAAGCAAGCTCTCTTCATTGGAAATCCTCCACTGTCAGTGCGCAGAGGGTGACTGGGGAGAAAAGGAAGTCATGCCTTGTCCAGCTGTTTCAGGCCATACAGAGACACACGGTAACATGCTATGTCACGTGTGAAGTAGCACCTCCAGGCCTCTTGTCATGTGGAAGACCATCATGCCTTAGTCTCCTCACACCTTTGCTACACTATGCATGGTTTTATTATTTTACAGAATTTATTAATCGAGCTACAGCTCAGGTACCGGTGCTTTCTGAAGCCAGAATTAAGCATGATCCCCTCATCCCCACTTGTCACTTTGGCTTTTTGTTTGTTTGTTTTGATGGGGTCTCAAGTAGCTGAGGCGGGCCCTGAACTCCCAGGTACTAGGGTAACAGATGTGCTCCACCACAACTTGTATTTTTGAATTTACTCAGATTTTTAAAGAGCATCCTAAGAAAGAGAGTTAAACTCTTCTGGCCTGAAATCCTTGTTCAGATTCCAGAGTCTGTGCTCTTGGTCACATGTTAAAGCCTGTAGAACATAGCTGCACATGGAGGCTTTATTCTTACATACTATTTACATTTGTTAGCTTGTAACTAAAACTATGTCTTGGGATGCGGATTTTAGGTTAATTCAATCAAACCCTACAAGTTTTACACTTACAGAGAAATGGCTTTAGTATTGTATTGATCACACCTTTGTGTTGTAACGTCCCCGATCATGGGGAGAAAATGGAACCCTCATACATTCCTGGCAAGAATGCAGCAGGTGCTGCAGCCATCTTGCAAAGCTGTCTGTCACCCAGTGTCTATTTGACTCAGCATCAACCCCAGCTCAAAGCCAAGAGAAGTGAAAACAAGCCACAGAGCCTCGTGCCCAGGGCTCGGAATGTCACTCATGAGAGCTCAAAAGAAAATACCCTGACTTCTATCAATTGATAAATAGACAAATAAAATGTGCCATATCCATGTGATGCAATGTTATCTAGCAGTAAAAAAGAATAAAATATTGTATGCTGTAGCAAGGATGAGTCCTGAACACAGGAAATGAAAGAAATCAATTGCAGAGGGCAATGAGTCACATGATTCTGCTCACATGAGATGTCCAAATGGGTAACTCCATAGAGATAGAGGGTAGACTGGTCATTTAAACCTACACCGGTATACATTAATTGAAATGATGGGTGAGACTGTCTTGATATGGTGCTGCAGAAGTGATTATATGTTTAACAGCTTCATTGTATTGTGTAGTCTATGGAAATGAATATAAACGACCCTCTGGCCTCAGCCTTCTGAGGACAGGGATCTCAGGTTCACAGCACCACACCCAGCTCTAAGACACAATTTCAATCAGTATTTAGAATATTAGTAGCATATTCATACACTATTAATAATATAAGTAATATATAATAATGTGATCACAGAATCAAAGTTTAATCATGTAGAAATGGGAAGATGAGGTGGATGCCCCACTGCACCTCAGCAGTGGCTCCCTCTGTGAGATCATCTAGTCTTTCTACAAATACTCACTGAGCTCCGGTCTGTCTTTGAGAGTCAGGAGTAAATAAAAAAGCACACTTCCTCCCATCCTGGTGCTTCTCTCCGCCTCGCGTGGCAGAACCGCTAGAGTGGTACCTGTTCCTCACGGCTCCTGCTTTGTGTTTCAGACGGGATAATGGAAAACACCTCTGTTCTTGAGGGGGTCACCATGGAAGAGTGCCACAGTGCAGAAGTCACATGTCTCCATTTCATCGGGCCAGTATAAAGACCGTCCCTCACCTCATGGCTAAAGAAACAGGGAAGTCACACTGCTGCTGGGTGGTAGTGCCAACAACTCTAGCTCTCCTGGGCACTGGAAGCTCTCTGGGGGCTTTTGTTCCACTGGTTTCACTTGGGGTGCCTTGGAGCATGGAGGCCTGGGTTGATGTTCATGTTGTTTTTCTAAGTCATGGCCACGTTCTGCACTCTAAATCTCTAGCTGGCAACATCAGCCTTACTCAACATTTGTCCCAATCAGCGAACTGTACTTTAAGGTCCGTCTCAGTAATGCGCCACGTGTTTCAGGTGCCAGCACGGCAGGTGTTTCTTTCTAGCTGTTCACACTCATAGTTGCTGGCCGGTCATGAAGTGAAATCCCCAACAAGCCACTTACATGCCTCTTCTGCTCCCTCCCTGCCTGTCAGCCCAACTTCACTTTCACTGACTCCATGCTGGTAGCTTGAAACTGATGCAGGCATTTACACTAGAGAAATTGGAAAGAGCCTCAGGGGGGGATTTTCTTGGTTGTTAGACCAGAGAAAAATGTTTAGGATGCTGATTATGCTAAGTACTGTGTCGTGTCTATATATTGCATTGTAAATAAAACACACACACACACACACACACACACACACACACACACATACACATTTTCTATCATGTGAAAGTTATTATTTAAGTAACAAATAGCTCATGCATTTAACATATGACTTAAGGTTCTTTAAAAAGTCTTTCTACATAGTACTTTCACCTTAATCACTAAAATAAACAAAGTATCAACCAACCTTCATGTTGGAATTACATTTATGAATTAATTGCAACCGTAGGCTGGCAAGGGATACAGCACTCAGCAGAAATCAATAAAAGCATTCACTGAGAATTAATCGGCGTCAGGAATTTATATGAGTAATGCATATTTTATTATTGCACATGACTGTGTGCCTTTCCACACATCTTTCTGAAAGCACACACATACCTTTCCCAGAGGACCAGTTAAACATTCACCACCACACCACCACTCACATCTAAACCTGACTACTCCTCGCAGGATTATAATTCAGCATTAAAATTATGATATTACCATTTACTTATGAGAAGTAGATAAAATACTGATAGCAAATTCATGACCACTATTCTTAAATGTTGATATATTAGCCATTTGGTTTCCAGTAAAATTCAAATGGATCTGATAGTTAAGAGTTGAAGGGAGACCAGGGAGGCACAGGAAGTGTCTAAAGGGAGCAGTAAAAGAGGGCCATGTGGAGGCAGACAAAGCAGTGAGGCTTTTCTCTGCCGTGTGGAACTGTGTGTGGGTGTGTGACATGAGCAACAAGGGGACTCTGGGTGGAGGAGCAGCAAGGAGAGTAGGAGGGACGGGAGCAGTCAGGAGAGGGCACATACAAGGGACCATGACATTGGTGCATGGAAATGTCATAACGAAGCCCATTGCTTTCTGCACTAAAATACATGATAGATGGACAGATAGTGATAGACAGATGATAGATAAACAGATAGACAGACAGACAGACAGATAGATGGACAATTTGTCAGATAACAAAGCCTTGGGAAGGTGATGGTGCAGTTTTTTACTTGTCTGACTTCAGGCTTAGTAATTAGTATTTTTCTTCCCACACAAATACATCACACACATGCTCGGAAAGGAACAAGCTGAGAAGCTGTCTGGCATTTGGTATTTAGAAATGACTAGAGCAGCTGGACTTTCACTGTGCGACAGGACAGCCACTAACCACCTGTGGCTATGTAAATTTAAGTTGCCTAAAATTAAATACAATGAAAAATCCAGTACCTTAGTTTAGCTGACCAAATTTTGAGTTCTCAATAACCACACGTGGCCAGCAGCTGCCATACTGGTTAAGACTTTGCCTTTCCCAGACAGGCAGATGGGGTTGTCTGATTTGTCTGGCTGTCTGGTGGGGCATCATGCTGGGGGGCTGTAAGGACGACGGTGCTACCTGCAGTGTCCTATCTGCTGCAGACCCTGCTCTCCTACTGACTCTCTATGAATCAAGAACCAATTATTTGGCTTGTGTCTCAGTTTCCTCATTTTCTGATGCCCTGATCCCAGTGTCCATCCAAAGGGCTGTTGAGTAATTAATGAGTTAGTATTTGTAGGCTCTAAGAGTATGGTCATCTAGATATTTCATTCAAATTGAAACAATCCTTCTAAGAGGGAAGCAGGAGGCTCACAGACTCAGGAAGTAAATAAAACTTGCAAGTCTTAGGAAGTTTCTGAAACTTACAAGGCTCACAAGGTCCTTCCCCAAGGTTAAACAATAAGCAATGATTGTTTATTGCTCCCTTCTATAAGTAACTCCTCACCTGTGCTCTGTAAGTATGCCCAGTAAATTCACTGGTTTACTTGGTACCTTCTCTAAGGCAACAGATGTTTACTCAAGTCTCCCTGGTACAAGTTAATTCAAGAGCAAAGCCCTGAGTTCAAACCCCAGTAAAACACACATGGGCACACACACACACACACACACACACACAGAGAGAGAGAGAGAGAGAGAGAGAGAGAGAGAGAGATGAATCATAGACTCTCCTCTGTTTCTTACCCAGGGTGTAGGATCCTGTGAGCTTTGCAAGCAAGAGGCATGGATTCACTCAGAAGATGGAGGCAGGAGGATTAGAAATTCAAGGTCATCCTTGGCTACCTAGTAAGTTAGTCCGAAGCAAGTGTGGGCTACACAAGACTCAGTGTCAAAAACTTAGAATGGACCAGCACTCGGGAGGCAGAGCCAGGCGGATCTCTGTGAGTTCGAGGCCAGCCTGGGCTACCAAGTGAGCTCCAGGAAAGGCGCAAAGCTACACAGAGAAACCCTGTCTCGAAAAACCAAAAATAAAAAAAAAAAAGAAAAAAGAAAAAAAAAAACTTAGAATGGAGAGTACTTGTGATGAAGCATGAAGACTTGAGTCTGAGCCCCAGAGCTGGAGAAGTGGAGACAGGAGGATGGCCAGGGCTTACTGCGAGCCAGCCTAGCTCAACTGACAAGCTCCAGTTCAATGAGAGACTCTGTCTCTAAGGAGGGGGCTGATATTCCTGAGAGTGACACCTGCGGTTGACCTTTGGCCTCTAAACAAACGTGCACTCATGCACGTACAGGTGGACACACATGCACCTGCACTCACACAAGCCCCCATCCCAAAGCAAATGCACAGAAATCAAATTAAACAAACATATCCAAAAGGACCTTGGTGCAGATGCTGTGTTCCCTTGACCTTGGGTAAATGATCAAGGAGTCTGCTTTCTGGAATGGGACACAGAGATGGCAATGCCTACTGGGATTGCTGGTGGGTACCCTCTGTGACAACGCATAACAGCTGAGTGATAAATGGTCCCTAGTATTTGTGAGCTGCCTGGATAAGAGCATGGGTGGCATAGACAATATGGATGTCTGAAAGCAGCCATGAGTTAAGTAACGTATTTTTAAGTTTAAGAGAGAAACCTGTTGCTTTCAGCTGTACGATGACCATCATCATGTGGTGTGTCTGATGCGAGGTTCCTAATGCAGCAAGATCAGTGACATGCCAAAGCAGCTGCGTTCGGCAGATCGCCATGGAACCTGCCTGCAGACCTGTGGTGCCCACCAGTGAACCTCGGCTTCGGGAAGCAGTCTGATTCTGCAACTTCTGCACCAGGCAGATCAACACTGCCTACGGAATACTTGATTTTGAGAGTGGGAATCCTGTGCTTGTTAAGCACCAGGACAAATGCAATGCTGGTCTGGGGCTGACAGCTGAAATGGCCCCCACCCTGTTGCAGCCTGTGAGGTGGTGACTAACCACCCCAAGGACTGTCTCGTTGTGCCCATGGTCCAGACCTGGTCTCAGTCACCACATCCTGCTCCCACATCCTCTGTGACGTTTGTCCGCTCACTCCTTGCTGCCTCTGTGCCTGCTAGTCTGGCATTCTGACGGGCTGGCTTCTTCCCTCTGCGGCTCTTCCCTCTCCCACTTTGTCCCTGAGTCTGAGCCCAGCTCCTCCACCCTGGCACACTGCTTGTTTCTTTCTGCACTCCTGGTAACCAAGCTCTTTGGCTGAGCCCCAAGACCTCCTCCTGTGATCCACAAAGCCCCATAGACTTGGGAAAACAGTTCACCATGGCAGGCTCCATGCCCACTCCCCCTTCCTGGGCCCCTGAGAGCCATGGCCTGTATGTCACCTCTCAGTCCCTGGCCACTGGCACACCTGTGGAATTCAACTGGCTCAGCTCTAGCTCCAGAAGTCTGTCTACCATGCTAATATACACTGTGAATGGAGGTAAAAGTTCTGTGAGTGAGCCATACCAACTCACTAGACTGCTAGAGAGCCTGCTGGCAGAGCTTCTGCCCTCTGGGCACAGAACATGTCTACCCTAGCATGATGGCCAGCAACAACTCCAGAGCACAGGACCTGCCCCCACCAGGACGTACCACTTCTTTAAGGACCGGGCCAGGCCACTGGGCTGCCTGCTGGATCCCAAACACTTCCTAATCATCACAGGCTTGAAGAGGCCAAGAAACAAGAATGCAGTGTCCCACACAGTGAGGGTGCCCCAATCCACAATAGCCACACCAATGCATTCGTCCTGCAAAGCCATAGGAGGATAGGGAAAAGCATTATATTTCTCACCTGCAACAGGCACCAGGACCCTTTATATGTCATACATCCCGGCTATGGCTTGTCATTCAAGGATTCTCCGCAGCACAGATGATTTAGTGCCTTTGGGAGTCACTAAAAACCAGCTGTGTATCTGCTCTGAGCTCACACTTAGCCTTGGGAATGAAGGAGTGAAGGGGTGAGGCATCTGCCTTTGTTTGGGCTCATAGACTAATGGGGAAGACAGAGAATTAAGTTTCATAGACCTTTCAAATCACAGAGGAGAGGCTGGGGAGAGGGTTCAGTGGGTACAGTGCTTGCTGAGCAAGCATGAGGACCAGAGTTGGGACTCCCAGCCCCCATGCAAAAACCTGGCACAGTGAAATATCTGTAACCCCAGTTCTGAGCTGTGTGGGTAGAGACAGACAGCTCCTCGAAGTTCACTAGCCCAACAGTCTAGCCAAATTGGTGAGTTCCAGGTTCAGTGGAAAGATTCCATCTCAAAAAAATAATGTGAGCAATAGAGGAAGACATCCAATGTTGACCTCTGGTCTACACACACACACACACATACACACACACACACACACACACACACACACACACCATATACATGCAATCACACATACCAAACTCGTACACATGCACAGACATACATATGCATACACATGCATACAAATGCACCCACACATGCACAAATACACATCATCCATAAGAACACACACACAGCATACACATGTATACACATATACTATAAACATACACAAACAGGAACACACACACACTCACACATGACAAAAACCAAGCAAACAAATAAAACAATGGCAGAGTTATTCTTCAAAACAACAGCAGGTACAAGGGATGATTCTGGCAGCTGACTATGGTATACATAAGCAGGAAGGGCATCTTGGAGAAAGCCATGTTCAGATGTCACCTGAGGGTTAGCAGAGGGAAAAACTTGTAAAGGCCTGAGATAGAAAGTGTGGGGTACATTAAGTAAAACTGTAAAGAAAGTGCTATGCTGGAGCATGGAGAGAGGAAGAGGAGTGAGAGGTGAGGCTGAAGAAGCAGGCCTTTGCCACATCACCCACAGCATCCTTCAGGTCATACAAGACTGTTTTTATGACTTGGGAAACTGCTACAGTTTCGATCAAGAGAACCACATGGGCTGAAACTGTTGTTCTGGCTAAAACACGGTGAGCAGAGTCGGTGTGCTGGTGAGACAAGGTGGGTGTGCTCGTGGGTGTGGTGCAGAGAGCTCACAGTCCACTATGTACCCGCTCCACCGCTGCCCACACCTGGCCCGGTCACAGGACAGAAGCCTGGAGTCACGTTCCAGAAACCTTTGTCTACATGGCCCCAGCTCAGATTCGGCCAGCAAGGGGCCCTTGCATGAGATGTGGCAAATGGTGGCAGACGTGTCCACATGTAAGAGTCACAGTGGCTTCATGTCCGTTCCTACACATCACTGCACACACCTAACAGTGAGCTCTGGGACACTCAGGTCTCCATGCCTAACCCCCAGTTCCTGATTGTCAAAGATGTCCTGAGAGTCAGCATTTCCGGTGCTCACCTTTCATGAACCCAAACTTTCCAAAGGTCGGCAACGCCTTCCAGCCTCTCTATTAAATCTCTCCTATTTGAGATGCCTGTTATTCTTATTAAACCCCAAGGTTTGGAATCAATGACAAAGATCGCATTATTGAGCTAAGAGATTATGGATACTTGGTCTAGAAAGAAGATCATACACACAAAGAGAAGATGGCTTTAAAGCATGTCTATGACATTGTTGTCAACATGGGAATTGAAGGAGGAGAAGGGGTTAAGAATGACCACCAGACCTTTGGTTTAAAAGCTATATCATCTTGGGGCTGGAGAGGTAACTAGATGGTTAAGAGCACTGGCCTGTAGAGGACCCACGTCTGTTTCCTAGCACTCACACGCAGCTCACAACAGTCTGTAACTCCAGTTCTTGGGGATCCAATACCTTCTGTTGGTCTCCTTAGGCACTCACATGGTGCACATACATGTGTGTATGCACGCATACACATAAAATAAATACACCTAAAGAAAAACATTAAGAGCCAGACAGTCTTGTTAATGTGGCCTTACGCTCTCACGGTGTTGGAAGGAACATGCACCTTGGGCTGGCATTGCCAGCTCCAGGCTGAACTGCTGAAGAAAGACTCAGTGTGAAGCGCATCCACGTGAAGACAGCTGTGACCTCTGCAGGATACAACATCTGTACTAGAAAGTCTGGGGACAGGATAATGAGTTATTCATTTTTTTTCAAACCCAGCCTATTGTGGAGCATAGGAAATTAGCTAAGCCCAACGCTGCCCAATCCCCCTGAAAAGAACCCCCTCGGCCACCTGCTAGTGACTGAGTGATCAAGGATGAAGGAGCTAAGGAGCAGAGGCTGAGCAGGACGGGCTTAGTGGAGACTCTCCAGGGTGTGGGAAACAAGAAGAAAACCCAGTGACGATACACAGGGCAAAGCCAAGCCCAAAGAGAAGAGAGAAAATCCACAAACAAGGACAAGAGAAGGAACCAAGCTGCTTGTCACGGGAAGCAGCAGAACCAGAGACGGAGCACGCTGGGAACACAGAAGGAGAAGCTGGAGAAGCTGGAGAAGCTGGAGGCGGCTGGGTGCTAAACAGTACCCCCTTAGATTAGTACTTCTCCAGTCAGTGGACACAAAGACCTGGCCAGAAACCATCTAAGGGAGTAGGGCTTGTTTGAGCTCTCCGTACACAGGAACTGCCCATCACACAGGGAGGGCTTGGTGACGAGCAGCAGAGAAAGGAATGTCGGGGTTTAGGTAGCTTTCTCTTTTACCTGTTATGGTTAATCCTAGCACCCAACCCCACTGCAGGTGACTCTTCTTTACATGTCTCATTAATGCTCTAGGTGTTTCTTCAGCCAACAAGGTTGACAATAGAAATGAACACTGACACCAGGGAGCCAGGGCAAACGGAGGGCCTGGGTGTGACAAAGGTTCAGACCACTCAAGGAAATGAGGCAGATGGTGTTTTTCTTGCCAATCTTTCTGCCCAGTGGCCTTCTGGCCAGAATAGGCTCTTCTCACCCACAGCAGAGGTCACTGACTGAATTTTCTGGAATGGTTTCTGCTGTGCATTACTAGAGAAGTGAGAGCAGACCTCAGATGCACTGTGGAAGAGGTACTGTCAACCACTGAAATTAAGGAATGGCCCCTTTTTGAGAAATTAGATGGGTTAGATTGTGAGCGTGTTTTTTTTTATTATTATTTTTTAAGATGTATTTATTTAACATCTTAAATAAATGTATGAGTGTTTGCTTCCATGTATGTATGTGTGCCACCATGTGTGGGCCTGGTATCTGCAGAGGTCAGAAGAAGGAGTCAGATTAACTGAAAGTGGAGTTATAGATGGCTGTGAGCCACCATGTGGGTGCTGGGAACTGAACCCTGGTCCTCTGGAAGAGCAGCCAACGCTCTAAGCCCTGAGCCACCTCTTCAGCCCCAAACAAGCTTGTTTAAGATGAAGTTTAATGCTGCTGAATCCTCAGTGCTGCCCCTAGCATGGCAGAGGTAAACACAGTACATTTCCTTAATGGATAAGGCTTGAAAAGCAGATTTTGAAACATCAAGCAACTTTGCCCAGTGGGCCCAGGGCAGATCTCATCCCTGTGTCCATTTGCTGAGAAATCCCTGTAGAGCACTGTTCAAATGTCCAGGAGCACCAGTCTATGGCTAGATTTGTACATCGCTAAAGTGGAGTGAATGGTGCCTGGTGTAAAGAATTGAGAGGACCCAGTAATGTCACCTGCCTGCACACCTGTCTGCATTCATTACTCTAGGTGCAGCTGGGACAAGATAGCCAAGCAAGACAAGTGAAGAGAGGAGGAGTTTGTGGCTCACGGTTTGAAGGGAGCACCAACCGTGGCAGGAGCTGGGGCCGGCTAGTCACGGTGCATCCACAGCCAGGAAGCAGAGAGATGGGTGCTGGTGCTTCAGTCAAGGACCTCACCTGCAGGATGGTGCCGCCCACATTCAGGGAAGGTCTTCCCTCTTAGTTAAGCCTTTCTAGGGACAAGTGACAGATACTCCAGGAGCCAGATTCCCATGGTGACTCTAAATCCAGTCCAGTTGACGATGAAGATTAACAACCACAGAGGGTACCTTTGTACTAGAAGCTTCTCTCCTTTTCCCAAATGTCAGAGGCAACAGACACAGTACGAGATGACGGCACAGGAGAGGGAGAAGGCCAGACAGAAGGAGACGGTCTTTTCCGGATACACACTGCTGAGGAAGATCAAGTCCGGGTCAGCTGGCCTCCCTGGGGAGACTTCTACAGTTGTAACTTGAGCTGTTGAAGGCCTGGTGCTTATGGACCTGGTTAAGTCTGTGCAGCTACAGAAGGAGAGGAGGGCTGGACATTTCCTGAAACTGGGATTCAACACCTCACAGACAAAAAGGACAGCACCAACCCAGAGGGCACGCGGATGACAAAGAACAACTGGTAAAAAAGTGCTGAGCACAGCCCCCGTCAATCACACCACTGCACAGATGACAGCGCCCGTCCCAGTCTCTCTGTCTCTGACCATTCATTAAGACACCCACCATGTCCACATTATCAGGGAGTCACAATGAAAAGTCTACTTCTCACTCCTTGGCATTATGACTGAACCAGAAGATACAAGCAGAAGACGTTGAGTTGGACTTGCAAGGAGAGCTTCTTAGAGAGGCATCTCTCAGCTGACAGACCCCTTTTATCCAATCTGCAGTTTACAGCATCTGTGACCATGTGTCAATCTTGGGAGTGAAAGGCTGGGGGCGGGGCGATGTGGGCATCTGTAAGGCTGATCTGGACTACTTCCCTACTTCCGTGTGACCAATGGAGAAATTATTTTTTTAAAAAAATACAGACAATGTTATTCTGGTTCAAAAATAGTTTTTAACTAATGTAATATATACAGCCTAGATTTCCATCTGTTTGCTTATTATAAGCAAAAATTATGTTAGCATCAGAACTAAATACTTTTTGGTAATTATATATACATTCTTACATTAAGTTAACTGTTAAAGCCAGGCCTGGTGGCCCACTCCTATAATCTCAGCATTTAGAAGTCTGAGGCACGAGGTTTGCTGCCCGTCTGGGCTACAGCAGAAACCCAGACCAGCCTGGACTACAGAGTGAGACTCTGACTCAAAACAAAGCATCAGCCCTTGAGTCTAATTTAAAGCACTGGTTCTACATGTAAGTGCAGGTTACATCTCTCTGTGCATTTCCTTCACTGCCTTGTGAAGTCATGTGCTCTGAGACAGACCCCTCGGACACTGCCTCGATATGCTGACAATTAGCTTGGGGACCTTGGAGATCCCAGAGTTGGGTAGGATACGGCTGCTCGGAGCTTCCTTCTGAGAAAGCTTCACATGGGTAACACGCTTCTAAGATGGTGGTCTTCAGCCTTCCCAACGCTGTGACCCTTTAATACAGTTCCTCGTGCTGTGGGGACCCCAACCATAACATTATTTTCACTGCTACTTCATAACTGTAATTTTGCTACTGTTATGATTTGTAAATATCTGTATTTTCCAATGGTCATAGGGTCATTTGACCCCCTCTAGGGATCAAGACCCACAGGTTGAGAACTGTTGCTCTGAGACCTTTTCCAGAGCACTCCTACTAGCAGCAATGACGGAGACACTCTCCAGTCCTTCAGAATTCCTCTGTCCAGCCAGGCCAGTAGAACCCGGAGCAAGGGCTGCAGTCACTCAGCAGCCCCTGCAGGCTGCTGACCTGCCTCCCTCTATTTTCAGGTCTCACTACAAATCAGTCTCAACCTCTATGAACAGCACAAACACTGAGAGTGAGCAGGCAGATGAGAAGCCCAAGAGTTGGGGGACCCCCTGCCCCCTACTCCTCATGGCCTTAGGTGTAACTCTTCATTAATTATCTTTTGTATGCAAAGAATCTCAGGGATTTAAAGAATATACAAAAATTGGGACAGTCTAAGCATTTGTGAAAATTATATAAGCAAATGATTACAGCAAAAATAAAGATTTACTTCTTATACTTATCTATGTAATATCATATATAGAGTATAACATAACCATGTTGTCTTATATTCAAAATTTCATGATTATCTCCTTAGTGTTGCACAGAGTAGTGAGTGTATAAACACACTGCAGAAAGTTACATAAATATAAAGGTGATTTGTTAAGTCACCTTATAGCCACAAAGACACATTCATTGGCAGTCTTTGGAGAGACTAGGTCCTTACAAATGAAGAGGGGGTATGTGCTGTTGGGCCAGTATGCTGAGCACGCAACTGGAAACCCAGCCTTCTATTCTGGGACCTGAAATCTAGACCTTCAGCAAATAACATCATCAATATTTTAAAGTCATATTTGGACTGTGAGAAGAGCCTTAGGTGTCCCCTCCCCTTTCAGAGCCTTCTAGGCACCTCCCTTTCAGCAGTGGGCCTGTGAGCATTAACCCTTCTCTGGCCAGGGAGAAGGAATTCCTACACACATGTCCCCAATGCCGAGGCTTTGACGTGGACACCAATGCAAAGCATTTTTAACTTTAACTTGCTTTTGGCATGGAGTTGTGTGATATAATGGTAAACTACACTTGGGAAATCACCAAAACCTGAGTAAAAGATGCACCCAGGGCTGGCTGGAGCACCATGGTGGAGGGGATGGTACCTGCCAGGAGTGCACCAGGCCCTCAGTTGCCAACCCAGGGTCTAAAGGAAAGGCATGTGCCCACCTAGAGATTTTCCTCATAGCGTCACAAGTCGGGGCACATCCTGGAAAGACCTCAGTCAGAGATATTTGCTTGGTTTGTATCAGATCTGGGATCCAGAAATAGCCACACACCACCTCTCCTGAGTAGCAGTGAGGCCTAAAGAATCTTGACAAGGCAGGAACCTTCTGCTCCCAACAGAATCATGATCCTCTAGGGAGAGCCCGGTTTCTGTAGGAAAAAAGACACATAGAACCTCCTAAAGCCACACAGTTGGTGCTTGTAGTTCAGGGATTCGGATAGTTGGGACATGGGGCTAAATGCCTCATTTTACCATAATCTACAGGGAGCAACTTCTCCCGTGTTAAAATAAAAAGGCATAGGGCTAGGGAAAGGTTGCTGCATAGGCACAAGGACCTGAATTCAGATTCCGATTGCCCAGGAGTCACATGGACACACAATGGCAACTCCAGAACTAGGAGTGCAAAGCTCAACGGCCAGGCCAGCGAGACGGGCTAAAACAGTGAGCTCCAGATTCAGTGAGAGACCTCAATAAAATGAGGGAGTGCAATGGAGGGAGAGCCTCGATGTGGCCTACTCCACATGGTGGGTGGGGGGGAGAGGGAGAGGGGGAAGAGAGACAGACAGACGGACAACAGGTACCACCACATACAGACACCGAGGAGGAGGCGGCAGATGTTGCAGTGGTAGCCAGAGAGGCAGCAAAGGTAACAATGGTCCACCCGCTTGTCCATGGAAGAGTGAAGTCAGGCATCTTCAATAGCAAGTGGGGCCCTCACTAATGATTGAATTATAAACAGGAAGGGACTCAGCTCATTCTGTGTGTTACTGGCTTCAGATAGTATTAGGTAAGACTCCATTTGCCTGTAAATACGCTGGAGAGGGCAGTCTGCGTTCTGCTCTCAAGTTCTAGGTTCACCATCGCTTTCTAACAGTTTCTAACCCAAAGTCCTCATGTCAGCCTTGGCTTGGTTTGCTCAGTAAAGATGGAGAAGTGGATCACCATCACCTTCTCACAGTTGAACTAACTTTGGTATACCTGTGTAACATTATACAAGCTAAATAAGTTACGCAGACTTAAACCAGTGCGGGCCAAGTGCTCCCTACACATCTCATCCATGTGTCCAAAGGCTCTCACACCTTTGTCACACCTTCCCATCTCTACCGTGAGCTCCTATGCTTTAATAAATAAACAAATAAGACTTATTTACATTTATCTCATGTGTGTAAATGTCTTGCCTACTTGTGTGTCTATGCATGTGTGTACAGGCCTGGTGCCCAAGGAGGACACAAAAGAGGGTGCTGGGTCTCCTGGAACTGAGGGTTACAAATGTCTATAAGCTTCCACGTGGATGCTGGGAATCGAACCCCAGTCTTCCAAGAAAGCAGCCAGTGCTGTTAAAACACCAGAGGCATCTCTCCAACCCTGAGGTCCCACAATTTGCCCTCTCCTTCCCCGTCTCTCTTGCACCCCTATACACACTCTCACACTGGCAAATGCAGAAACACCCGTGTGCCGCTAGTGTGCACTTCGACGTCACGTGAAAGAGTAAACTGCACAGACTCCAGAGCACATTGTCTGCCTGACAGTCTGTCTGTGAGACCTTTGACACATCTCAATCTCCACTAGGGATATCTCTTCCTCACCTGCAGAGGCACTAATAATAATAGCATTAATGCCTTATAGGGTTATGGCAAACATTAAGGAATTCATCCTTGAGAAGCCCTTAGGATGGAGCCTTTACTCTAATCCTGAATGCTGTGCATCAAAGGAGGACTGATCCCCACAGACAAGAGTTTGAGACAGAAGTGGCAACAGACTCAAGTTTAAGACAGGGAATGTGCAGGAGGGGTCATCATAAGAATAATTAAAAGAAGGCAAAGCAAACAGAACAAAAGCATGGGGGAGATGGCGTGTAGCGGGAAGAACAGGGAGAGGGGAGCGGGAAGAGAAAAAAGCAGTAAGAAAAACAAAACGGTGAGCACTAAGGACGAGGAAAAAAAGAAAGAACCAAGGGTAACAATGGCGATTAAAAGGGGATCTGAGGGTGAGCGAATGCACACACCTTTAATTCCATCACTCTGCAAGCAGAGGCAGGCTAGCCTAGTCTATACAGGGAGCTCCAGGCCAGGCGAGGCTACACAGTGAGACCCTGTCTCAAAGAACAAAGCACTCACAGAACTAAAAAAATAAAAATAAAAGGGGCAAAAAGCACATTTACATCTTGAGCTGTATCAGAAGTGTAGAGATGACAGGAATGCTGACTGTGGAATTAAAGTTTGGATCAGAAGGGTGGGAAGCCAGGGAGCAGGAAATGTTGGAGAAAGCTGAGGGGAACAGCCCAGAGTCTCTTCAGGGATGGTAGTTTACAAGCTCACCTCAACCCTTCCCCTTGATCCTCAAGGCTCCCGTTCCTTTCCTCCTGTTTCAGCTTCAGCTAAAAGCTGGCCCGACTTGGTCCTAGAGTTCCTCTGTCCAAACGTCAGCCTTGTGACTCCTCTGCTCTCCTGGCAAGGCCAAGATGCAGAGACCCAGGCTTATTCAGCCCCTCAATGCTCT
>CABHPP010145536.1:0-16903 GCA_902168425.1 Peromyscus attwateri
AATGAACCAAAAGGTGTTTTTGGCTGTGTCTGCCTGTGTAACATCACACGGCCTCACCACACCCTTGGTACTGAACACACAGTCTGGTGTACGTTTTACTGTGCACGCTGCCATGCCAAGCCACATCAGTGAATGCTGTCTGAAATACCTTAGCCCAGATTCCAGACTATGCTATGCTATGGAGTGTTTTTTTTTTTTTTGTCTCTTTGTTTGTTTGTTTCTGTAAATGCTGTTTTCTGTACTTGGAGAAGCACCCTGGCTTCATCATAGGAAGCAAAGCCTTTCAGTTTCTTCCTATTGCCATTCCTCAGCATGTAAGCATTGGATTAGTAATCTGTGGATTAGATGGAATTGCACAAACACACCTGTCTTGGCATACAAATTTGCTTCTGTCTTTAATACATTGTAAAATGATGTATAGTACAAATGGCTTTTTAAAGTTCTCAAAAATTTGAATGTGTTCATGTACATGATTTGTACTAGAGCACATATTTAGGGTCGGGGACAAGTCTGTGGAGTGGGTTATCTCTTTGCATGTTTATATGGATTTCCAGGATTGAACTGAGGTTATCAGGCCTGCAAAGCAAGTGCTTTTACCCACTGAGCCATCCTGCTGTCCCCTGATGAGTTACTTTAGTAGAAACTGCTTTATGATTTGTTATTAGTACATGATTGATTTATATACTCATTCTTATAGGTATACAACTGGGGTCACATAACTATTTCACTTGTGAAAAGGGGTCACAAGTGGAGAAAGTTTACAGGAAGGCCTACAGGAGAACTTTTGCTTAGAGAGCCCACCTGGCTACGGAGTGAGTTTCCCCAAACTCACCTGGACTTTGCTTTGCTGGCTTTGCTTGGACTGTTGCATTGGAGCTGAGCGGAACCCAAGTTGGGTAGCCTTCACCATCTCGGAAACTGTGGTTTCTCTATTATTAAGGAGGACTACTCCATTGTAGCATGGATGTCTGAGGAGTCTGGGGAGTCAGTGCACTTTCTGTTACTCAAACTGCAGAATGGCTGGAAGATGGATTCCACCCTTTGACTGGGGTTCATTTGGAGCCTGGAGGGAGACATGGTCTTGTGTTGTGGCCATGGCTGGTCTCAAAGGCATGGTGTGGCCCGGGGTGGTTCCCTATGATAGGAAAGCTGGGATAGATGACATTGCTCATTTGTTTTCATTATAGAACTTTTCCACAAACCACAGATGCAGCACTTAACATTTTCAGTACACTTATTTTCTCCTACTGTATAGAGCATTGATCAGTGAATTAACATTTGTCCTATTCAATAGAGATATATATACAGACAGATATATATATATATATATATGTGTGTGTGTGTGTGTGTGTGTGTGTGTGTGTATGTATGTATATATTACTTACAAGGTGTCTTAGTTAGGGTGAAGAGACACCATGACTACGGCAACTCTTATAAAGGGAAACTGTTAATGGGGTTCCTTACAGTTTCAGAGGTTTAATCCATTATCATCATGGTGGGACATGTTGGCATGCAGTTAGACATGGTGCTGGAGCTGAGAGTCCTGATCTCGATCAGCAGGCAACAGGAAGTGGTCTGAGACACTGGGTGTGGCTTGAGCATATATGAGACCCCCCTCAAAGCCTGCCTCCACAGTGACACACTTCCTCCAATAAGGCCTTAGCTACTCCAACAAAACCACACCTCCTAATAGTGCCACTCCCTTTGGGGGCCATTTTCTTTCAAACCACCACACAAGGTTTATATATAAATTATCATGTTAGAGCTGTATAACAGTCCTGCTAAGCAAAATAAAGGGGGAGGGTTTATGCACATTCTTCACATTCTGGTTTAAATTCAAGTTGCTGCAGACCACATTCAGGTAACCAGGACTGGAGTGTCTTTACTTTCAGGCTAGCATTTATGCTGATTCTCTCTGATGCTCTACTTCCATCTACAGTGGCTTTCATGGTCCCATGGAGGTCTCGTTAGATAGGCTTATGCCCCCCCCCCCACTTCCTGATTCAATAAATCGTGGATGGGACTGGAGAATGTGCATTTCTTTCTTTCTTTGTATATGTGTGATTATATCTATGTAAGTGTTTGTACATGTGGGTGTGGCATCTGTGTGTGCTTGTGTGTCTCTGTGTATATATGTGTGTGTGTGTGTGTGTATGTGTTTGTGTGTGTGTGTGTGTGTGTGTGTGTGTTATAGACCAGAGGTAGAGTTGGGTGTCTTCCTCAATCACTCCCCATCTTATTTTTGAGACATGACCTCTCACTAAGACTGGAATTCAACAATTCAATCAGGCTTAACAAGCCCCAGGGATTCACTGACTTTTCCATGACTACGGAGGATCTAATTCAGGTCCGAGTACCTGTGCAGCAAGCATTTAACCCACTGAACTATCTCCCCAGACTCTCTTGTATTTGTTTCCTGGTCTAAGGACCACCTTATATAGACTGTTGATCTATATGGCTTAATTGTAACATCTCTGACTATTTGGCAAGTAGTGAACACATAATCCACGACAATGGAACCCAAACCACTCAGAAAACTGGACGTCTGAATTTTTTTCTTTTTACTGATATGGTAAAAACTCACTTGACAGCAAGCCTGTTCTAAACAGTAGTGAGACTGTTTATAATCTCCTTTAGTCATTGATATGTCTCTGTCGAGGGAGCTGTGGAGATGTTCATGTATTGAATTACAGGGATGCCTAGACCAATCAGGAGGTAGGGAGAGGCTGTCCCCCACAAATGCATCGTACATTCATTGAGGGTCTGAAAAATCCTAAATCTGAAACACAGCCAATGCCAAGGGTTTCAGAGAAGGGACTCAATGTGAGCTAAATTTACAGGAGGGGCAGCTTTCTTTGCTTCTGATGATGCCAAATTAAAAACAAATAAATGAACAGTGATCTTTAAATAGACACAGTGCACACACATTTGGGTTGGACATATAGCCCTGGGGATACTTTAGGGGCAGTCTTCCAAAAGTTTGTGTCCTACCGCAGAGTGAACTGTGGCAGGATAAGGAGGAGAAGGGCCAAGTGCCTTTTCCAGTGATCCCGGCAGAGCCCAAGGACACAGTGGATGGGGAATCTTTACTTCCCGGAGCTTTGTGACGTCTTGAGGGATGAGGTCAATGACAGCATTCACACTCCCGCCATGTATTCCAAAGCCTTGACTCTATCTGCGAGTGAGAGTCCATTAAACCTGCAGCTACTACAGATGGGAGCGAGGAGGGAGGCAGAGACAATCTTACTTCTTTTATTTAGTGACAAGTTAGGTTTTAATCAGGAGCCCATTGTTGAGGTCTCCCGAACAACATTTTGTTTGAATGATAAAGCCTCTTAGGGTTAAAACA
Source organism: Peromyscus attwateri (assembly GCA_902168425.1). Lineage (NCBI taxonomy): Eukaryota > Metazoa > Chordata > Mammalia > Rodentia > Cricetidae > Peromyscus > Peromyscus attwateri. The sequence goes on from CABHPP010145536.1 coordinate 3,350, forward strand.
CTATCAGGCAAAGTACTATTCCTCGGAAAACACAAGCCACATTGGAATGGGATCACATGAGATGGTCTGAGCTAACGTGAGTTAGAAAAAGAGTGACTTTCTGTTGTATGTGAGGCCTGTTCCACAGGAGGAAATGCTGTGCCTGGTATTGTTAACCTGGACAAAATGACCAGGGGAGTTGTAAGCCCTGGGTTAGAACCTGATTTGACATCTTTCTAAATGGTCATGTTGTCAAATTGCCTTAGAAGCATTTATACTTATATGCAAATTCTTTATGAGAAGGGACGAAGAGCCTCATTTATGCCATATACATACAATTAATAGCACAAATCAGAAGTGCTCCCAGGGCAATCTGCTGTTAGCTAACATCCGTCAGAAGACAGCCGCCCACGTGGCTTGGATGGCGTTCTTCAGTTCCTTGGTGATGCACAAGTAGACACCTCATCCCTTGCTCTTTCCTGCAGGGCTCCAATCACAGCTGACTCACTCTGGATCCCACTGGGAATTGTGAGTCTGAGTCAGCTGTGGAAAGAAGTACTATGGAAGTCGCTTGGCTGCCAGAACGGGACATTGACCATCCTCATACTCTGAACATTTGTTTCTCTTGAATCCCTCCGTGGGGGGAACTCTGATGCCTTCATTAAATTCTTACTGGAGAGATAGCTCAGTGGTTAAGAGCACTTACTGTTCTTTTAATGGACCCAAGTTTGGTTCTAATACCCATGTCAGGTGTCTCAAACTCTTGATAGTGGACTCTGCAGGCACATGAATGCATGAATGTGTGTACACACACACACACACACACACACACACACACACACACACACACAAATGAGTCTTTAAATAAAAGAAACTGGACTTAAACAGTCCTTGACCCAGAGACTGAGTAACACGTGGCTTTTCTCTTGAACACAGAGCAACTGTGAGGGGCTCCTCCGAGTACCCACCCAGCTCCAGCCCTGCTGCTTTCTGGAGAGAATAGCAAGTGCATGTCATTCATATGCCATCTGTCATCTGTGCTGGTTACCCAATACACACCTCTCCTCACCCAGCACAGTCCACAGTGGACACCCATGAAGAAGACCGCCTGGGAAGTGTTCCCTCTGCCCTGTGTGTATTCCAGGTCTGGGTAGGCTTTAAGTTCGAGCCTCTGAAGGCAGCATTTCAGTACTTATCTTCCTATAGAAACACTAGCCCCCAGGCTCTGAGATAGACCATATGAGAGTCACATTGTTCGATGCAGTATAAACTGCAATGGAGGAGAGCTGTCCAGTCTGTCACCAAATGTCTTACATGCAGTTCCCCATGAGCAGAGGTATGAACACAGAGTGAGGCAGAACTTCACTTCTTGATCTTAAAGACATGGCCTACTTCCTGCTTTCCAACACTATGCGAGCAATTATCCTCTTTCCCAGTGGACTCTGCTTGCACGTAGGCTCAGAGCCCAGTTTTAACGATGGCCCCCGTCACTAACTGAGGGCCTCATACTTGTGAGGCAAATATTTTCCTGACTGAGCTCTCGCCTCAGCTCTTAGCAACCCTACCAAGCACTCTACTGGAGGACAGGGAAGTCACAAAGAATGAGACATGATCCCTGCCCTCAAGGAACAGGACTGTAAAACATCCCAGGGAAACAAACACTTAGAGGTTCCACCATTGCAGGTGACATCAGAGTGCTGGGTTGACAGCGTTGGAGGAGAGTGTTAGGGATGTCGTCGAGATGGCATCTGTTGGCTGGAGGGATTATCACCATTAAGACCACGGGTGAACATAAGAAGATGGTTCTAAGAGGGAGAGAGGAAGATAAATGTGAAGGTGTGTGTGTGTGTGTGTGTGTGTGTGTGTGTGTGTGTGTGTCAGACAGACAGACAGACAGAGGCAGAGAACACTGAGATATCAGAGACTAATTTATCATCTCATACATCAAAGGTCAAAAGTCAATTTTAACTTGGTGATGTTTCCTGCTGCTCTTTGTGTGGGCCCCCTCTCCCTTGTCTGTACCTAGATAAGTATAGTAGCACACCCCAAACTTCTTTGATTAATTACTTAAAGATAAGGAAAAATGCAAAGAGAGGGTAGTGATATAGTTTCCCTTACTTGGGGACCAATTTTTACTGTGTGAAAATTCAATAGGAGATTCTCAGGTCTTACATCCTTTGATCTATTACTTAATTTTAATTTACCTTACACCAACCATATCTTAAAGAAATTAATAGTAATTTCTTAGAAGTTCCAAGAAGACAGTTGAGACTAGACATTTGATGGTGAAAAGACTTAGATTCCTGAAAGATGTTCTTTTGATAACTGGTAATGGGCATTGCATTTGGGAATATGTTTTCTTGGCTCACAAATGACTAGGAAATGTCAGGGCAGATTTTGTATCCAAATTAGGACTGTAGCTGTGACCCAACCAAGTCTGTTACCTGTTTTGAAGATGCCAATATCCAAGATCAATCAAAAGGGCAATTTCTGAGCTAATGTATCTCAGATAGTTCTGAGAATCTAGTAATTTACCCAACACATGAAACCTAGAGGTCTTTCTTTAGAAAGAAATCCCTTGGAAATCTCGACTTCATAATTGAAGGATGGTTGAGAGGAAGACAATCAGAGCTGGAACCTTGGGTCTCTGCTGGGATCTCTGGCAGGACTCAGTCAGCCCAGGTTTATCTTAATTAGGTTTCTATGGCTGTATTTAACACCATGGCCAAAAACAACTCAAGGAAGAAAGGATTTATTTCAACTTCCAGTGTCTACTCCATCATGAAGAGAAGACTTGGCAGAAACTCTAGCAGGGACTTGGATGCAGGAACCAAAACAGAGACTGTGGAGGAGTGCTGCTCACCGGCTTGCCCTCTCCTGATGGCTCAGTTTCCTTCCTTATATGGTCCAGGACTACCTACCCAGGGAACAACATTCAATGGGCTGGGCCCATCCACATCAGTAAAATGACCTTGTATGGGACACCATTTGTTCCCCACCATTCTTATTTTGTCCCCCAGATTATTTGGAACCAGGGCTTATTTTTGGACACTCAACAGAGTTGGTGATCATTGTAACTGGAAGATCGTCAGAACTCATGCCCAGGGGTGAAAATACAGGAGTCATTCATTGCTAATTGAATAGTAAGGTCAGTTCTGACTTAACTTTCCTTTATTATTTGGTAAAAATTATCAAATGAATTTGATAAAATTCATGCTTAGCTATTTAGTAAGAAGCATTGAGGTGAAGAATCCCACAAGATTCCAGAATAATACACACACACACACACACACACACACACACACACACACTCACTCACAGCTATCCAATGTCAAAATAGATCCCATTCCTCCTCTGTTTCAAAATCTCTCCCCCTAATCTTAAGGAAATTATGTATTTCAGACTAAGACCTGTGGGCTACACCCTTGGTCTAAACAGTAAAAAATGAAGAGCAGAGTTGTTAGGATCCTGCCCTCACTCCCGCACATGCGCAGCTTGGGGTCTTGTGTCTTACATTATCAGCGGGTGCTGACTACTACATGGGCTTTAAAAAAGCCAGACACAGACTCCACCCTCTCTCTCTCTGTTCCCTCTTTCTCTGCTCTCTTTGTTCTCTGCTCTTCTCCCCACCCCAGGCCTGGCTCCCCTCTCTCTCCCCCACCCCCTTTCCCTCTTAATAAAGCTCTAAAAACTACCACTGGGTTCTGTCGTGACCATGACCGTGACCTTTCCATGCGGTAACCAGTGCCGCAATCAGCGCCGTTTACCTATCAAGAGTGGACTGCAAAGGATGAAAGTGTGATGCAGAAGCTGACCTCTGATGACCTAGGCACATGTGAAATGAGTTGCATGAACTGTGTAGGGGATCTGGTCATGCAACAAAGGTGAAAGGTCAAGGTACCCATCAGAACTCTAGCATGAAATAAAATTAGTCACAAGTTGTAACAACAAAGCTATTATGAAGAGGTTACCCATTTAAATGCAGGCAGGGCTAAGGCCAGAAGTAAGTGTTAGAGCATTTGGAGACCAGTAAGAAGGGAAAGGCACTGCCACTCCTGGGGCCTGTCTCAGTTAGGGGTTTCTATTGCCGTGAAGAAATATCTTGACCATGGCAGCTCTTCTTATAAAGGAAAGCATTTGACTGGGGTGGCTCACTTACAGCTCATTAGCATCATGGCAGGAAGCAAGTCAGCATGCAGGCAGACTTGGTGCTGGAGAAGGAGCTGAGAGTTCTTCCATCTTGATGTGCAGGCAGCAGGAAGTGGTTTGAACTAGGTGTAGCTTGAGCCTAGGAGACCCCAAAGCCCGCCCCCACAGTGACACACTTCCTCCAACAAGCCCACACCTACTTCAACGAGGCCACACCTCCTAACAGTGCCACTCCTTATGAGCTTAAGGTGGCCAATTACATTCAAACTACCATAGAGCCCAAGAAGGAAAAAGAGGAGTGTGACTGGCCTAGCATCATCTTGAACATTCTGCCAGGAAGAAGCTAGGGTCACTCAGAAAAGCTGCAACCTCCCCTTGCTCCTTCACCTCTCTAACCACTGAGGCCCTACTGGCACTTCTCAATAGCTGAATTTACTAGGAATTTGGAGGACAAGCTGCTGGGAATGGACAGTGGGAGGCTAGAGTAAGGTGTGGTACTTAGAGGGTCCTTCCTGGGGCACAAAGCAGAGCAGGGGGCAGAGAGTACATGGAGGCAGCAGAGAGTAATCAGCAAGGGGATTAGCCAGAACTATTGGCATGAGCAAGGTGATGTGTGTGAGAGGAACTCCTCCGGAAGGAGCCTGCAGCGGGGGCTTGGTCCAAGTGTGCAGATGAGAGTGTGTGTTGAAAACCAAGTCTAGGAGGAAAGTAACCACACATGTGGGAGCAAAGCCCTTAGAGGGAGGGGCTCAGATTCTAACTCATCAGGAAGGATTTCTCTAATCTACAGAGGCGACCAGGGCCAGGGAAGATCACTCCATAGCTCTTACCATGGGCTTGAGGTGAGGACGACTTGAGCTCTGTGCATTTACCAGGATCTCCATAGGAGGGCTAAACTGAGCTAGTCAATGACTTCTTTTCTTTTTTTATTTCTTTCCTTTTTTTTCCCCATGGCCATGCAGCCCTGGTTTGCCTGGCACTCACTTCTGACTCTCACTATGTAAACTAAATGTCTTTGTTCGCCTTCTCTTTTGGTAAAATATCATGACCAAAATGAACTTGTGCAAGAAAGGTTGTTGTTTGGTTTTTTAAATCTCGCCATTTCCCCATCACGGTCCATCATTGTGGGAAGGCAGGGCAGAAACCCAAGAAGGAGCTGAGGTAGAAGCTGAAGCAGAGGCCTTGGGAGAATGCTGCTGACTGGCTCACTCTCCATGGCTTGCTCATGCTTTCTTCTATGCTCCAGGACTACCTGTCCAGGAGCAGCACTGCCCACAGTCGGCAGGATACTTCCACCCCAATCATTAATCAAGAAAATGCCCCGCAGAATGACCTATATGTGATGGAAGCATTTCCTCAGTTGGGTTTCCCTCTTCGCAGATGACCCTAGCTTGGGTCAAGTTGCCAAAAGGCTAACCGGAAGATCAAGCCTAGTCTTGAATTTGCCCCACTCCTCTGGCTTCCGTGCCTCTGTCTCCCAAGTGTTGCTGGATTTACAGCCATGTATGCTACCAAACTGAGACCTCGAGCGGCACTTTCTATGCCCTCCTGATGACTTGTTCTCAGGCATGGTGCTAGTCTCACAGATGGAAGGAGAAAGACCGCCAACCCAGATCATCAGGACCGGATTAATTAAAGCCAGCAACTAATTAAAGCCAGCCTTTTTATTCCTGTACACAGGCTGCCTCCCTCTAAGGCAGGGTTCCCATTGGAGATGAGCACTGGATGTGAGGAAGACAAGGCTGTTATAGCTCAGGGGTAGGGGGTTTCCAAACGGGGGATCTGTTGGACAAAATAGGCAGGGTTACAGGAGCAGAGCATCGTAACTAGCTGGTCCCTCCTGAAACAAGGACATGGTTGCAAGGTGGGCATAAAAAAGGAGTCATAACAACAGGGAGTCATAACAAGGTCATCACAGGTGGCCACACAGCCTTTTGAAGCAAAGGTAGGGTTGAAAGATGGTCATGAGCAACTTTTGAAAACCAAGCCGCGATTGCCGTGGCTGGAACAGGCAGTACAGGACCAATTGTAGTTAAGGTTACAAGTGGGACACAGTCCGTGAAATACAGAGGTTTATTTTTTGATTTTTTAAAAAAGTATTTATTATGTATACAGGGTTCTGTCTGCATGTATGCCTGCAGGCCAGAAGAGGGCACAAGATCTAATTGTAGATGCTTGAGGGCCACCGTGTGGTTGCTGGGAATTGAACTCAGGGCCTCTGGAGGAGCAGCCAGTGCTCTTGTCCTCTGAGCCATCTCTCCAGCCTGGAACAGAGATTTAATCACAAGCAAGAATGAAGCTAGTTAGTCTTTACTGTAAGATGGCTTTACTTTCAAGTCTAAGATGGAGGCGGGCTGGTTCTTGGACAACATAGCCTTCGCTCAGTTCCCAGCATTGCTGTTGGTTGATTTCTGATGGTTTGGAAAGAAGACAAAAGAAAAGGCCTTTGCAAAGGTGGCTGGCTGCTGTGGCCCTTCAGAAACAAGATGTTCACAGGTTTGTGTTTCCATTTTAGCAGGCACATCTTGAATGCTCTTTAAACCAATTTTATCAAGCGGTGGGGTTCATCCCTGTGACTTATTTTTAATTTTGCTCATGCCAGGTTTACTTCCACCTTTGGAACCATTTCTTCTTTAAGTTTTAGATCAGTGCTTCTCAACCAAAACATGGGTTGTGACCCCTTTTGGGGGTCGAATGATCCTTTCACAGGAGTCATGTAAGACCATTAGAAAACATGGATATTTACCTTACAAATCATAACAGTAGCAAAAATGCAATTCCGGAGCAGCAACAAAAATAATTTTATGGTTGGGGGTCACCACAACATGAGGAACTATATTAAAGGGTCGCAGCATTGGGGAGGTTGAGAACCACTGCTGTAGATGAATATATGAGATAGCCTGTAACAGCCCATGCTTGGGAGTAGGGAAATCTTTGTGGCTTATCTGAGCAGAGTTAATTAATTAATTAGTTAGTTAATATAGGGCTTTAATACGAAATATCCAGAGTCCTGTTGCTTGGACATATGATATCATAAAGGTAGCATATGGCACAGGATGGCAACTAAGCATATTAACACTTCAAAGGATTCTTTGTAACAAAGTCTATCTGGGCATCTTTTGGAGTTTTGTTGTTTGTTGTTTTGGGAACGCAGACTCGTTTATTAAATGTTTTCGATGGCTGCTGTCACTTTGAATGGCAGATCTGAGGGGCTGGGGGGGATGGCTTTGTGAGTAAAACACTTTCCACGGAAGCATCAATACCTGAGTGTGAATTCCCAGAGCCCAGATGAAGCTCGGAGTGACCGGGTACCTCTACAACTCCAGCACTTCCATGATGAGATCTGAGGCAAACAGAAGAATCCCCACAAGCAGTCCTGAATAACAACCAGACCCTGTCTCAAACAAGGTAGATGACAAGGCTCTACACCCAGCCTGACTTCTGATGGTCACAGGTGCTCTGTGGCATGTGTGAGAGGGTGCTCAAGTGCACTCACACACACACACACACACACACACACACACACACACACACTATATATATATATATATGTATATATTTGTGTGTGTGTATATATATATATATATATATATATAAAATCACAAAAGTAATAGCAATTTTGAATAGTTGCCATAGAGACAACACATTATACAAAGCTGTAATTACTGTCTAGCTCTTCACATAAAACGTTTGCCAGCTTCCTCTAGATGGAAAGATAAACAGTTAAATCACATATCTGGCTATTCCATATAATTTAGATGGTAAAGAAAAGTTTATTGGTGCCAGCCAGGTCTGAGGAAGAATTTATAAAAAATGCCAATCAAGATGCTTTTCTAAAATATTATCATTTCCCTCATGCATGTGCTTAAAGGGAACACCATTAATGGACATCTTTGTGAACAAAACCAGGAGTTAGCACTGTGTGCAGAGAGGTGGGAAAGAGAACTGGTCTGGCAGACACAATGCTATTCTCTTATCTGACATTGTATGTTTTTTAAGTATACGGAAAACTGAATCAGACAAGGATGCCCATAGTTCTGAAGGTAAGAGCTGGATCAGGTCATGTGACTGTTGACCATGATGCGACTGTATTAAGGAGGTGAAAGAGGGGCGGGCTATCCACCTGGATATAAAACCGTAAGTCAGCATTGCAAGTGATCTAACTTGATCTTGAACTGACATTCTGAGTTCTTCTGAGCCAGCCAAGCCTTTGAAGTTCCAGCGTGGCACAGTTTTAATACCGGGGTTTTCAGGAGCTTTCTAGCGAGAGCCCACATCTCCTGTAATCTTCAGGCTGTCACCGTATATTTAGAGTCCTCATGGGAAGAGCAGCTGTGCTTTTGAACCTGCTGTTTTGAAAAATAAAAACAAACCAACAAAAACACAGGAATGGTAATTCTACCTGCTGTGTGATTTGTAAAGCCTAGACTTATCAATGGCTTATAGAGAAAAATAAGCAAATAAGATGTACCCTTGGTAGTACATTCTGTCTAGATTTTTCTTCCACTTCTAAATGCCATCTTTGAAACACACCAGGGAGAAATTACAAGTTTCCATTCTGGTATCTCTCTGGCTTGGATTCCCTCACCCCTTGTGTTATAATGGAGGCACATTTAAATTTGTATTACTTCTCTAATTGTTAGACCATCAGACTAGATGGATGGATGGATAAACAGACATACAAGATAATTAAAAGAAAAAGGAGAATCCTTCTATTATTAGATAGGAAAGTAGGCTGATATTAAAGAAAATATTCAGAATATTTTACTCAAGAATGGATTATTATAGTAGAACTCTCACAGGGCAGTGAGTTTACTGCAGAAGAGAGACTGGATTTAGCTCTCAATCTAGCAGACAAATAGGAATTTATAGACAGAAAGTAGAAGACAAATTATAGACAAAGAAGGTTCTGGATAAACTGATCTGACAGGGTCTTGCTGAAGGCAGGCTGGAGTGATGGGACATCATCTGGGGGAAAATGGAAAAAGAGAAACTTAATTATATGTCAAGGGTGGCCAGTGTGAAAGATGGAATTCTAGGAATATCAGCTTAGCTTGATTTCTGATAAAAACTGATTGATGCTGAGATGAACAGGGAGAAAGTTCAAACAGTCCTAAGTAGAAGTGGCTAAAGAATATAACCTCCATCATTGTGAGTTGTTGAAATGGGTGAAAGGTGGGTCCGGGGGCTTCAGAATTTTTGTCTGGGGAGACTGAGAAAATGGCCTCTCTTCAGGGTGTCAGAAAGATGTGTAAATACTTCAGAAATCCAGGCACTGGAATTTCTGCCTTGGGAACCATTTGGAAGTGTTTTGAAGTTTTCACTGTATGTAATAGTGTGGTTTATTTGCAGCCGAGATTTGAGGAGAAAGGGAAAAAGAGGGGAAACTGGGCTTCTGAGTCCCCAACCAAAGCAGGTAAAAAGGTCACCCTGTAAAATTTGGAACCATTGCTTTAGTCCTAAGAAGTAAGAACTATAACCCTGGACTCTTGGCCTCAGCCCCTCAAGCTGCAGTCTAGACCTGACACATCCCATCTATATAATCCTGAGCATTTAAGCCTCCCTGGGGTGTATTTATTCACACACAAACTGGAGGCTCAGACAGTGTCCACTTAAGGAGAGTTCGTGTAAATGGCAAAAAGAACAACAGTACAGCAGAGCATGTATCTAGCATATTGTGTAGCACAGAGAGACGGGCACCACCACAGTACACTCATATCACCTAAGCCGTGTTTATTTATAGCAGCAGCCTGGAACACCTTAAAATGGAGTCATTTAGTTATTGCTCATCAAACAACTAAATGTGACTTATCTTATGAGTCACAATTAAGTGCAAGAAATGAAGCATGATCAAACTCATGAAGCTAAAAGTAAAGTTTACCAAGTAAAGACATTAGAACACATTTTTTGCCATACTCCTTATAAGAGCAATGAGGAATGCTCATAATTGTGAAGTCTGGGCATGAAGGTAGAAGAGGCGTCTGCTGGGAGGAGAGAGGGTGTAGCCTGGCTGTTCGGAGGATGACTCCTAGTTCAGTGCCAGCAAACCAGTTCTCAATTCTTTGGAGGAAAGTGCATCCATTGAAGAAATTGGATTTATTAATTTTTTTTGAGAGTGCACCACCAAACACACACACACAGAGGCTTGAGAGGGGCTTCATGTTTTCATTCAGCCTCAACAGAGGCACGTGCTCAGCATGACACACACAGTGTGCAGCAGTGAACAAAGTTGGCAAGGCATGCCTTTTTGCAGATTATATCACAATACAAGAAGTCAGGCAAGAAACAAGATAAATATATATTCCGCAAAGCTGTTATAAAATAAATGCCAGGGAGAAAAATGAACTAGGCAGAGGAAGTAGGATGTGTTAAAGTGAGGTGGGGATGTAATCTTAGGAAGGGGATCTAGGGCAGGCCTCAGAGAGATGCTTCAGTGACGATCTGACAGAGGTGAGTGTGCAGTGCATGCTGGTACTTGGAGCAAGAGTAGTTAAGGCAGAGTGAACAGGCTGGAGCGGACCTGGTGAGTTTAGAGGGCAGCCAGGAAGCAGGGGGTGACCAAACAGAATGAGTCAGGAGGACAATGGTATAAAAAAAGGGTCATTTCTTCTAGAAACCTTGGCACATGAGGGATGCCAAGGAACATGGACTCCTCCCTCTCAGGGTTAACAGTTTGGAAGCCCTGAGTGGTAGCACCCTTAACAGGGGCGCCAGCAAGCACACAGCATTCACAATGGTATGAGAAACCAATGGTTCAGTTTGTGTTGATAGCCTCTAAAGTCTTGGGCCAAACTGAGTGAGGCTGAGCAGGCAGCTCAAGTTTTATATGAGCTCCTAGATCCAATAGTGTGGCATTTAGTTAATGAGTTGCTCAAAGGCTGGGGAGTATTTGAGCACCTGCAGACACACCAACAGATGCAATTTATTACTGACTCTGCACAGGCGTGCCTTGGCTAATTGTGGTTTAACATGCACTTAATACCTCTGGTCTACCTCATGCCTGACCTTAGCAAACCCATGCACAGCAGAGCACCAGCTGCTTCCTCCTGTAATTGGGAGGCTGACTGGGGGCTGTGGCTAACTTCTCCTACCCAGCACCCTGGGAATAGGGCTAGCTAGAGAAAGAATTCCAATTCAAAGTCCTGGTTTGTAGGAGTTTCCTGTTGCTGTGATAGAACTCCCTGACATATAGCAGCTTTGTGAAGAAAGGGCATATTTAAGCTTCTAGTTCCAAGGGGGATACTGTCTATCTAGTGGGGAAACTGTGCCAGCCGGAACATGGGGTAGGCTTGGGGAAGTAGCGAGAGCACACAGGAAGTGGAGCCAAGCTCTAAAACCTTAAAGCCCCTCCCCTGGTGATGTAATTCCTCCAGCAAGGCTCCACCTTCTAAAGCTTCCATACCTGTTCAAATACCTCCAGCCGCTGAGGACCGAGTGTTCAAATATATGAGTCCAAGGGGTACATTTCATATTCAACAGACCTCTACTAAAAATATGCTGCCTTCACACCATGACAAAGTTGAAAAAGCCCAAGTTCAGCCATCATGAATTAGAGTATTTGAATATTTCTTTTAGACATCAGTTTGTCTTCCAAAGGTTGCCCTTGCCCTTATCTGTGATGTTGAAAGAGCCATTCTGGTTGTGAGTTCCTATCTACCATTTCGACAAATCAAGAAAGCTAATTCAGCCTGTGGAGCATAAGCTACTTTCACATGTCCACCAGCTCGCTTTCTCGCTTTACTTAAAGGCTGACTGTAACTAGCAGGAAAGGGAGAGATTTGTGCAACAAGTCTACACGGTACAGGGAAAAACTATGTAGGACTTTGAAAAGACCCGAAGAGGTGAGGGTTTTGTTTACAGGGAACCAGAGGCATCCATCTTACCTCCCACCCAGATTAGCCGAGTCCATGGGGCCTCACAGCTTTCTTGTGAGATACTGGAGACTTGAGACAGGGAGATTCAATTCTCTGTCCCACAGTAGGCAAAGCCAGTTTGCACATATGAAACCAGTTCCAGCCTTTCTAATGGCCTTTTTGTGCCTGAGCTTCTCTTAGTTTCTTTTAACCTGGTCTTATTTATTTCCTTATTCATAAAATAAGATTTTAAATTTTGCATACTTTATGTGCTTATTTTAAATGCATTCTTTCAGGAAAAGTATAATTTTATTTACTAAAATGTATTGTCCCTTGGGTTGGCGAGATAGCTCAACAGTTTAGAGCACTCACTGCTCTTGCAGAGGACCTGAGCTCAGTAAACATGGAGGCTCACAATGGGCTATAAGTCCAGTTCCAGGAGATTCGGTACCCTCTTCTGGAGTCCACAGGGTTGTACATACATGTGATACATATAAAAGCTCACACAACACATACATATACACACAAAAGTAACTAGGAATGAATAAATAAAAATAGTCTTCAGATTGGGGATGTAGCTCAGTGGTCAGATTTCTAACTTTATCATAATATGAAACCCAGACATTTTCAGTAGAAGTCTGCTGGGGTTTGAATATGAAATGTCCCCCATAGACTCCTTTGCTAACTATGTGTGAGGTCCTAGGGTCGGCCTTAAAAAGTTGTCTTTCAAGCAGATGTATAGTCATACATGTTATGCTTCTATTATCTCCAAAGATAACAATGCTGCACTTAAATGCAGCCATTGTCCTGCTGTACCAACTATTTACATCTTTGGTTTCAAGGGTATGCTGCTAGAGGTTCAGCTAATCCCATCCAGTCTGTTTATATGTCAAATTTTCTTGCTTCTTGATATTTCTTGCTTACTAGCCTAGTTTCCTGAATGGGCATGGTTTAGCCCCTCTTTTTTGGTAAGAAGTATGTGATTCTGTATTGAAGTTTATTTCAATGAAAAACCAGTTAAATAGGATTTATTTTTCACCAAAGACCCTCACAATGCCAGATGACTCAAATATCATATATTAAGCTACAGTTTTATGATGACCTAAGTCAAAGCATGCAAATATGTAGAACCTAGAATCATACTCTAAGATAATACCCAATAGAGGAAGGCAAACGAACAGCCCTGTTAGACATCAGCAGAGCCATGAACTGTTATGAAAAGACTTATGAGGTAAACATTATTGTGATGTGAGAGGCCTTTTCTGAGCGTTAGGAAAGTGTCAGCAGACTGCTTTTGCAAAAGACCTGGGTTTGTTTGGTTTCCTGCATCCACATGGAAGCTCATAATAGTCTGTGACTCCAGATCTAAGGGATCAGAAACCCTCTTCTGGCCTCCAGGGCCACTGAACACATGTTGTATGTATACATGCATGCAGGCAAACTCTCAGACATATTAAATAAATTAATGAATAAATCTGTCTATCATCTATCAATCTATCAATCAATCATCTATCTACCTATCTATCATCTATCTATCTATCTATCTATCTATCTATCTATCTATCTATCTATC
>CABHPP010145536.1:16913-41856 GCA_902168425.1 Peromyscus attwateri
ATCTATCTATCTATCTATCTATCTATCTATCTATCTATCTATCTATCTATCGAAAATGCCAGCTGGGCCCCTCTGTATCTCCATCGTACTTTTCCTTGAGTATCCTGAATTTCCCATCTGGAAGTAAAATCCCACTCAGTGGATGTCTTAGGGTTTCTACTGCTGTGAAGAGACACCATGGCCACAACAACTCTTGTAAAGGAAAAACATTAAAACCTCTTACATTTTCAGAGGTTTGGTCCATTATCATCATGGTGAGATATGGTAGTGTGCAGACATGGTGCTGGAGAAATAGCTGAGAATATTTCATCTTGACTCACAAGCAATAGCAAGTGGTCTGCATCATTGAGCATGGCTTCAGCATATGTGAGCCCTCAAAGCCTGCTTGCACAGTGACTTACTTCCTCCAACAAGACAACACCTACTGCAAAAGGCCACACCTCCTAACAGTGCCACTCCCTTTGGGGGCCATTTTCTTTCAAATCACTACAGTGAAGGAAAAACCCAAAACCAAACTGAAGACCCAGAACCATGTCATGGTTGGGTCACTAGCAGCCTGAAGATTTTTAGAGAGGACATAACAGCCTCCTATGGGATGACTTGGTGATAATATTTCATCTCTTTAGGTGTCCTTAAATGGCCATAGACTTGCACATTTCCTTACAGTGGATGCATTGTTTAAATTTATAGGGGAAATATACAGCATCTACTGATTGGTCCACTTATTAGAGCTAAATTAAATCCACGTTGCTTTGATTCACTTCTCTTAAGAAGGAAAAGAAAAGCTAAGTTTTCTCCATGTTAGTGTAAAAACATTTAGTCACTTTGGGTCTCTTGGTGGCACATGTCCATGGTACATATCCGTGGCATATGAATGGTCACAATCCCTAAATTGGGCCAGGGACAAACAGATCTGCTAAATCACGGTGTTGCCTGATGCTACACTACAGAATCCGCCCTAACACAATGTCCAAAACATATTCATCAGAGTTTGCTCACACAGTGAACTTGATTTCAACTCTCAAGACTTGATTAAAGGTTTATGTTCCAAATGCCTTGTTTATTGATATTTTTCTTCTGTCTCTTCTGAAATCCTCCCAACCCCAATGATAGGTATTTGAAAAGTTCAGATAAAAATATGTGAATCCTCAGTATCTAATCCAGCTGAAGAAAAATGACCACAGGATTAACATAAACCCCACTCACGGTGCCAACGATACCCCAAATCTTTCTAATCTCCACAATGGAAACTTTGGCAGCAGGGCTCTGTAGTGACAAACAGACTCTTAGCAACCCTTCCATCAAGGAAATCCCACTAATCCAAACACCCACGAATTTAGGTGTCACTTCACACCAGGAAAAACTAATACCCAGTTCTTGAATAAGGCATGTTATAAAAAGTGTTTACTGGGACTGGAAAGATGGATGACTCAGTGGTTAAGAGCACTTGCTGCTCTTGCAGAGGACCCCAGCCTCTATGTCAGGCAGCTCATAACCACCTTTAACTCCAGCTTTGGAGGATGTAACGCCTTTGTGGGTCATTCATGGGCACCTGTGTTGACTCCTCACCTACTTACTTACCTACCTATCATCAACAAGTTAAGTCACCAGCCTGGGTTTTCCCTTGTGTGGCAAAGTAAAACTTTGTTAGATTGAACCAGTAAAAGTTTTGGTTCATTTGGTCATTTTGTACCAAAGAAATGATTGGTTGACCACTAACACCAAAATGTAAACAGCGCATCCTGTAAGCCTGGCTTTTGCTTCCCTCCCTAATTTCCTAGACCAACGGTGTCTTTAGAAGAGTTGCATTGAAAGATTTGCTTTCTGGAATTAGCATCAGGCATCCTTTAAACTCAGGTCTCTTAAAACCTTGGTATAGGAAGCTGGGTCACAGACCAGCAGCATGTGTGTTACCCGGGAGCTGGAAATGCAGAATCATAGACCCCTCCTCAGAACTGCATTGTAACAAGATTCCCTAGGGATTCCTACCACAGCCAGGACTAAGAAGCTCTGGGCTAGGAAAGATGGCCATTTCCACAGCCCATAAGTAGATGGCATGAAGGGACAGGACTTGTATGGGATGAAGAGGAAGGGATCTGGATTTGGAGTCAGACAGGTGTGCACTCAAGTCTTGACTCTTGTTCCCATTGGCTGTGGGAATTTGGGTAAATATTGTGATCTTTGAGATTTCCTCTAGCATGTGTATAAGGTAAAATGCCATCGACATATTTTGGTTAGGATTAATCAGATTATAATCATAGGAATATGATATTCCTAGCCCTAGCTAATTGGGAATGAATAGTAAGCTTCCCAACCATTCCACACCTTCTCATTCTCCATGGCTCTACCTTTTGAGCATCCCAAAGCACTCAGAGTGTAGCTATATACTTCTAAATATAGATATCTAGAAAATATTAGCATGAGCCAATCTACAAAATAAAAAAGTCAAAGCTTTGATCAAATGTATGTGAATACTGATAGAATAAAATTATTGAAGCAATCAGGGCTTGCTCCAATGTTTCTGTCTTCCTATGACTTGACTGATTGACGGCTCCAGTCTCCACATCAAATGATGGGTGACATAGATGGAGTATGTCCCTGCTACCTCCTCACTTCTTAGGCAGGCTCTCTTCTTCTCCAGGTTTTGGAGTCTGATCATGGTCTCTAGGTTACAACTTAAGATTCCAGTAGATTTCTGTTGTTGTCTTGTCTTCCTTCTGATTATAAATCTTAACAAAAGATAACTTCTTCTGGGAATGGAGAATGAGTTAGCAGGTAAAGGGACTTGCCACCGTGTCTGATGGCCCGACTTTAATTCCAGGAATCCACATGATGAAAGAGGAGAACTGACCTCTGAAGGTTGTGCTCTGACCTCTGTAGGAATGCACATCGGAGCATCTGCGTGCATGGTGCACACACACACACACACACACACACACACACCCATACCCATGTGTGTATGTATTTCTATGTGTTTATTTGTTTGTTTGCTCATTCTAGGTTCTTTACTCTGCAACATCAAAGCATGGTACCAGGGCTGGTAAGATGGCTCAGTGGTTAAGTGTGCTTACTGATCTTGCAAAAGACCCAAGTTCTATTCCCAGCACACATATCTGGTAGTCAAAAACATCTTTAGCTCCAGCTCTAGGGGGATCCTATGCCTCTGGCCTCTGTGAGCACCTGCACTTGTATCTTACACACACACACACACACACACACACACACACACACACACACACACACTAATAAAAATAAAACAAAACATATCCATCAGTCCTGAAGTAGCCATTTCTAAAACATGACTTCCAGATCACCAGCAGCCATGTCTGGGAGCCTTTTATAAATGCATTCTCATTCCCCACCCTAGTCATGGGGAACCTGCCTCTCAGGGATGACACCCACAAATCTGTGCTTTAACAAGCTTTCCAGGTGATGACAGTGACGGTTCTGGGAACAGACTGCATCAGAGCTAACCTCAAAACAGGGGCAATGTGAGACCCCAAACGTAGTAGGATTTCCCAGATGACATAGCCCCTTCCGTGTCTCCTGACTTAGGGCCAACCTCAATGTGTACTTGAGTCACCTAGCAACTTTAAAAATTACTGTCCTTGGAAACGAGAATTGATCAAATCCAAATGTCTAGTTAGGATCCCCCCACCCCACCCCACCACCGACACTCACACCATCTTCTATGTGATTCTAGAGTGCAATCCGAGCTGGAAACCACTGCCTAGGACTGCTCTGGGCAGAGCATCCATCACCCAGAAGCTCGAGCAGCACCTGAATCTGAATCTGCCACAGACATTGCCAGACACGAGTCTCCTGGGACCAGGGCACCTGTGGGAGAGAAGTGGCCCCTTCTCTGATGGGCAGGAAGGATGAGAGTCACTTGTCCTTTATTTAATGTCCTGGCCTTCTGAGTGCACAAACAAGGGAAGCATCTCCCTAGGATGCCATGCTTGAGTGTCACTGTTCTCCCTCCTCTGTAGCCTTGACTGGGAAAGTTTTAGCTACAGCAGAAGAAGTTTGGGGATGGGAAAGACTCAAGCCCTTCCGGTGGTCTTTGGAGATACCGAGGGGTCTAGGGCCTTTGTCCACTTATAGGACATCATTTCTTCCTTTACTGTATCTGTGACCTGAATAAACTATTCCCAAAGAGTTGCCTTTCTGCTACGCACTATCATAGCAGGAGGGAGGCCCCGGTCATCCAGTGTGGTCAGGACCAGAGGGTATTTTCTAGTACTTTGATGAATTCTGGTTTATAGAGTAGAGGGAAGGGTTTTTGATCATGGCTGGATGGTGTGTCAAAATGCCACCACCATTATTCCTAGGACCAAAGTATGTTTTGCCTACATAAATGTCATTGTGGACCTAAAGCACAGTTGGAATTATCACAGATTCTATTTAACATCCTGTCTGTACTTCTGATTTGCATGTTGTCAAAAATAAACTAAAGATTCCCTGCAAAGTTCAGTCTGAAGTGGCCAGATAGATTTTTCTAGTTCCCATTAGGCTTGGTGTATCCTCTGGTAAAAGGAAGATAAAACTCACCTGGGTGTTAGAGGAGAGATATCTCCCAGTCTCTTCCGGCCATGGACAAGGTGAACCTGGAAATGTTTGAAGTAAATATCTCCATGTGCCAGCCTTTTGCATGTGCTCTGCTGTTCCCAAACCATTTACAGTTCCCACTGTTGATGTCTACGGGGGTTTATTACCATATTCAGGAAGGTCTTACCAACAATCGATGTTGGCATCCATACCTGCTGGCCTTGAACATGTTCACCTTCCTAGGAGTCTGCTCCCATGTCTCTGGAAGGAGAACACAAGTACCTCCATCACAGGGTCCCTGAGATGAGTTGAATAAATGCAGCACTTAAAGCACTTGGTGGCAATGTGTGTGTGTATGTGTGTGTGTGTGTGTGTGTGTGTGTGTGTGTGTGTGTGTATAGATGGATGTTGGGTATTGTAATATGTGCATATGTCCTCTTAAAATCTCAGTATAGAAGAAATATTTATTAAAAATAAAATAATAAACCAGTGATATATTTAACTTATTTTTTGTGTCATCAACTACCAATTAACCCTTAAGTAAGACCTCACTCTCGGTCAGTATATTATTTTAATGATTCTCTTTGAGAACCATCTCCAATATTCTGCATTGGTTTTAGTAGCTTAAAGTGGTCTCCCTTTGTAGAGTTTGATGAACACATATTGTGGTGGTTTGAATGAGACACATCCTCCACAGGCTCACACCTTTGAACACCTGGTCCTCCATTCGTGGTGCTATTTGGAGAAGTTAGGGAGCCCTTGCTTAGACAGCCTTGCTGGAGGAAGTAGGTCACTGGGGTAGGCTTTGAGGGTGTATAACCTTCCCTCGCTTTCAGTGTGCTCTCTCTGCTCATGAATAAAGATGTGATCGCTCAGCTTCCTGCTCATGCACCCTGTGGCTACGCCTCCCCCGCCATTTTGGACTCACCTGCTGGAACAGTAAGCTGAAATAAGCTCCTTTCATAAATCACTTCTGGTCATGGCGTTTTACCACAGTAACAAAAAGTAGCTAATAGACATGTTCTGGAGGGAATCCTCAGGGAGTATGAAGGCCATGTAATCTGTCTGAGATTTTTATCTTTAGCATAAAAGATGAAAACCACCTCTCTTTGCCCCAAACCAAAGGGACATGCTGTTTTGCCTCACTCCATGGCCTGTGGCCATCTGGAAACTTGTGTCTTTGCAGAGACCACTCCACTGTGAACCCTTAATGCTGAGATCCCCAAATGCTGGCATTGACTACCCATAGCACAGCAAGGTCAAATCCCTGAGTAAAGTCAGGTCTCATAAAGCAAATATTAGAAAGACCATTGAGTTCTATCAGTATCATTATTTAGCTGTTGAACTTAGTTGCGTCACTCACCTCCTCTGAGACTCCATTTTATCATTTGGTGAACTGGATGGAACACAGTGTCTATATTTCAGTACAGTTGGACTGATGGATCTAGACATGAGAATGAACAGTTCCTCTGTAGGCCTTCTACAGACAGGGCCTGGGTTCGAATCCTGCTTCTCTCATACACGAACATGCTAGCCCTTTGTCCTCTAACTGGTTTTCTCCCTTTCTGAGCCTCTCATTTCTCAGCAACAAAATTAGGGGTCATGCTCTCTCTCTCTCTCTCTCTCTCTCTCTCTCTCTCTCTCTCTCATGGAAGCACAGACATCTCTGTCCTCTAGGTTGTCAATTCATTACTGTATAATTATTGACAACAGTACTTTCTGTTCCTTTTTATTTTTGAGGCATCTGTTGCAATGTTTATGGTGAGTTTTTTTTCTCTCTCAATATTTCTTTGCTCTCTGTGCCTGTGGACATGTGAGCGTTTTTCTGACAGAATCTTAATAACACACATCATTTTGGGCTGATCTACAGCATTCATAGTGGAGACGTGGAATTTTAGATGAAGAAAACTTACTGCAAATTTGTCTGCATCTCACATCATTATGTAAATACTATCTTTGGCCTTTATTGGGGTATTTAGAGAGACACTCAGTTATGTAATATGAATATTTTGCCATTCAAGTATTCCCACTAAAATGGCACTATATTTATAATTACTTTCCATGTGACAAAGGTGTTTATTTTTTATTATTTTTGTTTTGATTTATTTTGTTTTTTGAGACAGAGTCTCACTGTATCTTCCTGAATGAGCTGGAATTTGTGTAGACCGTGTTGGATTCAAACTTGTAGAGATCCACCTGCCTTTGTCTCCCTAGTGCTGGGATTAAAGGAGTGTGCCACCACACCCAGTGGTGTGTATGTTTTTATGAAATAAGTACTGAAGCTTTTATGCATAGTGTCTCTGCCAGTGCAAACAGTCATGGGGAGATTTTTAGGGCTAGCTGCTGTCCATGGAAATACAATCTAGCAATTGCTAATAAAATTAATATAAAATTATGTAAGCACCAGCATGCTTTACATAAGCATTCCCCTGAGATTTCTCCATGAGTTGCCATGAATATTAGAGAACTCACAATGTTTTGGTCGATAACTGATAGGCCATTTCTTCCTGTGAATATGTTAAGTTTTACAGGAGGGAATTGAATACAGGGTGGCTGGTTCAATATGATCAGTGACTATCAGTGTCTCTCGGCCTTACTTTACTGTTGCCTGGGAGTGTGGGAGTTTTTTGTTTTTTGTTTTATTGTTGCTGTTTGTTTTTGTTTTTGTTTTTCAAGACAGGGTTTCTCTTTGTAGCATTTTCCTTGATCTCACTCTGTAGCCCAGGCTAGCCTTGAACTCACAAAGATCTGGCTGCCTCTGCCTCCTGAGTGCTGGGATTAAAGGCATGCACCACCACTGCCCTGCTGAGTGTGGGCGCTTTAAAAAGATGGAGTCTGGATTTCTGCCCTCAGACACTCTTACTTGCTGTGGGATGTTCTGTATGGCAAATGTGTTGCTCTGATTGGTCAATAAATAAAACACTGATTGGCCAGTGGCTAGACAGGAAGTATAGGGACTAACAGGGAGGAGAAAAGAAAGAACAGGAAGGCAGAAGGAGTCACTGCCATCCACCGCCAGGACAAGCAGCATGTGAAGATGCCGGTAAGCCACAAGCCACGTGGCAAGGTATAGATTTATAGAAATGGATTAATTTAAGATATAAGAACAGTTAGTAAGAAGCCTGCCACGGCCATACAGTTTGTAAGCAATATAAGTCTCTGTGTTTACTTGGTTGGGTCTGAGCGGCTGTGGCACTGGTGGGTGACAAAGATTTGTCCTGACTGTGGGCAAGGCAGGAAAACTCTAGCTACACTTACTTAATTAGTTCAGGGTATTGTCTGTGTTTTGGAATTTTTAAACTTTTTAATCTTAGAATAAATACAGAGCCCCAGAAAGCTACAAAGACAATATAAAGAGGTCCCTTGGGCCCTCTGCTCAGTCTCCCCCAGCGCTAACCACTGACATAACCACAGCTGGACCTCAAAGCTGAGACAGTGGCATCAGAATAATGATGCTTACAGGCATAAGCCACCACTCCGATCTTCTCCATCTTCGTTTTTGAGACAGGGTCTCTCATTGACCCTGGGGCTTACTGATGGGCTAGACTGGCTGGCTAATGACACCCAGGGATCTGTGTGTCCCCTCCCTCCCCGTTCTGGGTTACAGGGGCATGCTGCAGCGCCAGATTGTAAGCAGGTGCTATGGGATCCTCATGCTTGAGAGCAAGCACCTTACTGCCTGAGCCACCTCCTCAGGCAAATGAGGTCCAAGTGATCTACCAAATAGTCGAGGTTCTTAGAAAGTGATGGGTACAGTTCCTTTTAACCACAGTCATTTATTCTGCACACTGGTGGACACACACACCACAGAGATGTGTTCTACAAATGTCAGACCCTCACAGGCACACATCCTAAAAACTCTAGACTTTTTGTAAGAGACTGTGAGACGAAAGTGACTGACATTCAAGAGAAAACTTCACTGTAGGAAGACAGCAGTTGATGATTGCATAGGACACACCCTGGGTTAGACCCCGAGTTAGGACCAAGATGTCTGTCATTCCCAAAGCAATAGAAAAGGGTGTACGGCTTTCTGAATTAAGGTCCATATCAGCATTGAAAAGGAAACCCCAAGGATTTTGAAAATGTCATTTATACCTACAATGGAGTGGTTAAAGTCTGATAGCATGCTGAAAGAGAGAGAGAGAGAGAGAGAGAGAGAGAGAGAGAGAGAGAGAGAGAGTCAGCATGCCTATTGATCGTGCTGAAAATGCATGTTTGCAACCACTATCCTCTATAAATAAATCAGTGCTTCCTTCTCTGCCACATGGGAAATTAAACACTGTCCCAGCAACTTTCCATAGTTTTTCTCTCTAAAAGAGTGGAAATGAGCATTAGTCAGAGATGCAGTGTGGGTGATGAATAGGGCTTACGTCTCATCCCAGCATCTACCCTCTGATACTAACTCTGGTTATCTAGGGACATTTGCCGTGAGAACAAGCTCCATCCCAGCCTGTTTCTGGAGATAAGAACATCCCCTGGCCATACAAAAGAAGGAGAGACCCCCTCAACCCAGGCAGAGCGGTCATTGGGATGTTGGAGCGCCGTCTTTGCCGTACCACCTGTGACTAAGGGTTGACCCTTTTAGGCCTGTAAGATCTCACCTGATCCCAGAAGTCAGACAGCTCGACTCTGCCTGGATACTGATGTATCCCAGTCCCCCCGAGTCCCCCCCCCAGTACACCCACAGAGTGGGACAAAGGTGCTAGATGATGCATATAGTAGAAGACTTGTCCTCAGAGCCTTCCTGGATGCCCTTTAGACATCCTCTTTCTCTTCCTCTGGTCTCCCTAAGATTCTCAGTGTCCCCGAGTTACACCCCCCCCCCAACTTCCTCTTTCTGACCAGGAGCCTGAGTGTCCCAAGGGGGCTTTCATTTTCCAGAAAGTTAGAGCATAATGCATGCTTGAGAAGGTTCTTTATACCTGACATTTTAGGGTGAGGTTCTGGTCTGAAATAGCTTTTCCTGTGAGTGCTGTCAGAGGCCCTGGGGAGCCTATGAGCAGTGACCATTCAGCCAAGGGGATGATGATGAGGTACCAATTCTAAAGATACCACTTTCTAGCTCTGGTCACAGATCGCTAAAATCAGTGCTGGGAGGGGAAAGAGGGTAAGATGAGATGGGGGAGGGAATGCATCCTTCTCAGAGAGTTAGCTATAAACCACAACTCATTCATCTTTATTGATCCATCCTTTCTCACGTCATTAGCTATGAACCTGTAGCCTTCTGGGTGGAGCCACTGGAACATGCTGATTACCATAGATCAGCTGGAGTAAGACAGCAGTGTCTTGGAAAACCATTGAATCTCACCTTTGCTGTGAACAGAGGTGACTGGCTAGTAACTGATTTCGGAGCTATGGGGGAGGTGTTCCTTGCCATTTCCTTCTTGGCTTTAATGCTTAGGTTAATCTATACCTTTCTGCTCAGTTTCAACCTCACACTGACTGTTGTGATCTAGCCAGATTCTGAGAAAGGCAACAACGCTTGACAGCTGAACCACTGATTTGCAGTTGAACAGAAATGGGTGATTCTCTCTGTCAACAAATGTTGACCAGCAGAGAGGTAAAGGACAGAGGACAGTGTAAGCACAGAGTTCCAGGTGACAAAGAGCGGAAGTCAAGGCATGTGGGAGCCACAGAAAACCGTCACTCGCCTTGCAATTTCCAGATTTCTCCACTGTTTCACCCTATTTTTAAAGAGAAACAAAGTCTGGGCTGGAGAGATGGCTCAGCATTCAAGGGCTCTTACCAGAGTTGTTTCCAGAACCTGTGTCTGGTAGCTCAAGCCTATAACTCCAGCTCCAGGGAATCTGACACCCTCTTCTGGCCTCTGAGGGCACTGGCACACAAGTGTACACATTTACACACAAGAACACATCTAATAAAATAAATAAATTGGTAAGTATAAAATAAATCTGTAGCATTAACTGCCTGGACCATCCATGACTATATGCAGGCTTAGTTTGGTGTGTTGGCCCATCATTGGCAATGGTATTTATTTTCCAGGTCCTACTGAGTCACTCTCCCGGCTGAGCTGGCCAGGCTTGCCAGTGCAGTGATGTGTACTGTTTACCAGAGGAGCTATTGTGTATTTCACCTGTTTATCTTGCGAGAGGGCTGCAGCTTGGCGATAAAGCCTTTTGGAGTGTGGAACATTGGGATACAGGAGCCTTTCAAGGGCACGACTTCCTTCAAGTCCTGACGGAGGAAGCTAGCTGGGAAGGAAGCAAAAGGAGGCAGCCACAGCTGTCAGACTCGTAGATTTCAATGGTCAGTTGTCAGAAGTCATGTTCCCAGGCTTGAGCGTTTTCAGTTTGGATCCTAGGTTGTTAACAGGTTGACACAGAGAAATAAAAATCAATGTCTCAGAGAAATGCCTGCAATGGAAGTTTGGGCTGTGAATCCTCAGATGCGGGAAGGATCCTGTGCCCTAGAAACACAGAAGCTGCCAAGACTGTGTGAACAAGAATGCAGAGGCCATGTGTAGTGGGTTATGTGTCAGGCATGACTCTGCATGTAGTCAGTAGTGTTTCGATACACGACGATCCTCTAGCTACAGAGATGGTAGCTGGGAGGTTTTCTGTGTTAGCCCCACCCCCTTCTCACTTTACCTGTATTAATGAACTCATTTGAGCCCCTCAGAAAACACAGACATCAATGCTTTGTTACCTACAGGAAGGGGAGGCACTGGGAAGGTTGAAGGTTAACCTACTGCACGTTAGTCAAGTTAGTTCGAAGGCTCTAATCTTCCAGGTTGAGGAGTGGTGTGTGCTTGAATGCACTCCACTAGGGTCCTTGGGTCTGCCTCTCAACTCTTCGGGTAACTGACTTTTTAAATCTAAGTTTTGTTTGATTTTATGTATATTGGTGCTTTGCCTGCATGTATGTCTGTGTACCACTTTCATGCCTGGAGAGGCCGGAAGAGGGTGTCAGATCACCTGGAACCCGAGTTACAGACTGTTGTAAGCTGCCAGGTAGATGTTGGGAACTGAACTCAGGTCCTCTGGAAGAGCAGCCAGTGCTCTTAATTGCTGAACCATCTCTCCACCCACCCCCATAGCTTTTTCTGTTCTCTCTCTCTCTCTCTCTCTCTCTCTCTCTCTCTCTCCCTCCCTCCCTCCCTCCCTCCCTCCTTCCTCCCTTCCTTCCTCCTCTCCTTCCTTCCTTCCTTCTTTCCTTCCTTCCTTCCTTCCTTCCTTCCTTCCTTCCTTCCTTCCTTCCTTTCTTTTTAAATTGGTCTCACTAGCTGGCCTGGAGCTTACTGTGTAGACCAGGCTGGCCTGGACCTCACAAAGGTCCACCTACCTCTGCTTCCCTTCTGAATGCTGGGATTGAAGGCATGTGCTGTGTTGTCAGGAACTTAGAATGGTGACCACAGAAAGGCAAGCTCTTGTGTAGTGTTCAGCTTGGGAAGCACAACCCTCTCCCAGGTTACAGATCCATGAGTGTCTGCTGGTTTCAAGGGAATTTCCAATTACTGGAGTGAAAGTCTTTTCAACTCAGCTCAATGAACAGCAGCAACTCCTGTGCAGTCTCCCAATGGTTCGGCTCAGCTTGCCGCTTGTCTCAACATGTGAAGAGTTAGATCAGTTTTTACCATCACCAACTCTGTAGTCAGTGGCTTTGAATTCCCCAGACCCAGTTGGGCTACCTGCATGAAGAAGCCACCATCTTTGTATTTGGCTGCTCTCCAGGTACTTTGGTCTAACCTTATCACCTGCCCAAAAAATCTTTCAACATAGAGCATTGTCCTGGCAAATCAATCAATCAATCAATCAATCAATTAATCGATCAATCTGGAAATGGGAAATACACTGTGGATACAGTATTCTGTTGACATGAGCAGTAACATATTTCTATTTCCCCATTCATTAGTTCATTCATCAAATATTTAGTTAAGAGCTACTTTTTCCATACACTACTGCAGATGCTGTGAGACTCAATACTGAATGGAATCACTAGTGTCCCTGCCCTTATGGGTCCCATGTGCTATATGGAAAACCAATCAGAACATGAGAAAATGTATGTTGTGATAATAAGTGATGCTGGAGAGACTAAAGGATGGTGATTTAGAAAATGGGTCAATGGCATCCAAGGATTTTGTGGGAAGATTGAGAGCATCAAATGATGGGGCTGATAATGGTTTTATAAAAGTTGGATTAGTCTGGCTTCTATGCAATGTGGATATATAGAGTTTATTGAAACCAGGAAGGAAGCTAGGAAACCAGCCAGGGTACTTGGGCAGGAGTCTAGGTAAGAGCTACAAATGGTTTGTATTAGAGACCAGAGAAGAGGGCTTGTCAAATGTGAGATGGGCTTTGAAGGCAGTTAGCAGACTTGGTAGGCAGTCTGGATATGAGTGAGAGAAGGAGCGAACAATGCTGCTCATCCTGAGAAGGATGCTGGTTTACCGCGAGGAGCTAAGCTGGTTGACCAGTAAGCCCCAGAGATCTGCTGGTCTCTGCTTGCCCAGCTTTGGGACTAAAATCCCGCACCACCACGTTCAGCTCTGCTTATTTACTTTAAACATGATTTCTCCATCGATTCTTTGGGAATTTCACATCATGCACCCTAATTCTGCTCACCTCCAGTCCCCCCATATCCTCCCCTCACCCCTGCAGTGCCCCTCCAAAGAAAATTTAAAAAATCAAACCAAAACAAAACAAGCATACAAACAGAAACAAGAGCAAAACAGAGCAATAAAAACCCACAAACGAACAAACGAACAAACAAATCCACCTCTTTGTTTCTTCTTTCCCGCCTCTCCAACACTTCTTCATTAGTCCTTGTGGCATCGGAAGTAGTGTGTCACAGAGCAGACCCTTTTGTCCAGTCAGCTTTACTAGCAAATGTTCATTGCGGTGAGTCACTGGTCTGGTTCAAGGCCTCTGGTTTCTGGTACACCATCCTCACTGGATCCTCACCGTAACTCCTCTGGGATATCCCACAGCCACCCTGAGTCATGGAGATCCTGCTGGTATTGTTCCACAGGACCAGCCCCTTCGTGAGCTCCAGCAGGTGCTAGATGGGGTAGATGCCAGGGTAGGCCTGGGTGGTAGCTGAGCTGGTCATTCATGGGCACTAGGGCCACCTACCTCAGACAAGGGGACGGAGCCAGCTCCCCAAGCCCATGCCAACAGGGTCAGTTCTCCCTCAACTGTGGTGAGGGGTGGGACAAGTGAGCAGGAGTCAGCTCTCCTGTGAGGGTCAGACTAGCCCTCTCGCTGCAGTGTCCAGCAAGAGGCAGGTCCAGTATTCAAAGGGCAGGGCCAGCTCAGGATGGACCTCTGATTTCATCCAGCATTTTTCCTATGGCCCCCTGAGGTGACATGGGCCACAGACATCCACACAGACTCCAGCTGCAGCTGGACCACGGACCCAGACATGGCCCTCGGTGGCAACTTGGGCCCAGATGACATCCTGGCTTCTGGTGGAAGCACTGCATGCCACTCAGATCAGCATGGACCCAGCAGCAGTGTGGCTGTCATACACCAACATGGCCTCAGACCTTGGACATCCCTATGATCTTCTATGGTAGCCTTGGACATCAACACAGACCCTGGCTACAGTAGGACCATTGGCCCAGACATAGCCCTCAGCTGCATCTCTGACTGGGACATCACCATGGCATTGGGTAGCAGCTCAGGCCAGTCAGATCTGCATAGGCCTGGGCTGTATCATGGCCCTCAGACACCAACATGGACTCAGGTGGCTGAAATGATCCTGGGCATCCACACAGCCCTTGGTGGCAATGGAGCCACATAAGTCAACCCATACCATGGCTGCTATAGGGCAACAGACCCAGACATGGCCCTCGACAGCAGCCTGGGCCCAGATGGCACTATGACCATGACCCCAGGTGGCAGCACAGGCCACCCAGACCTGTATGGCCCCGGCTACAGCATGACCCCCCAGACTCAAACCTCAGGCTTCCATGTGGCCTTTGGTGGCAACATGGGCCATGGACTTCAACACAGATTCCAGTTGCAGCTGGACCACAGACCAGACATGGCCCTCGGCAGCAGTTTGGCCTGGTTGACATCCTGGCTGCAGATGGAAGCGCCAGTCACTCAGGTAGCTCTGGCAGAATCACTGCCCCCAGACACCAACAAGGCCACAGGTTTCGGTCCAGACCCCAGGCTTACATGTGGCCTTTGGTGGCAACATGGGCCATGGACTTCAACACAGACCCTGGCTCTGGTAGGACCACAGACCCAGACTTGATCCTCGGCATCAGCCTGGGTCTGGATATCACCATGGCCCCAGGCCACCCAGATTGGCAAGGCCCCAGCAGCAGTGTGGCCCCTGGACACCATCGCGGGCCCCAGGTGGAGGCTCAGATGCCTGGAATCAGCATGGCCCAATCATGGCAACACACATTCAACTTTATTAGCAGTATATATCACTGCTTAGGCTCTGATCAAACTTAGATCCCTGTACCTGCAAGGCAAGTGTTTTACCAACTGAACCACCTCCCAGCCCCAAGTCCAGGAGCTATTAACAGCTGTTTCCTTCATTCTCCCCACTTTTTTAGTTACTCCTATAGTACTTTGTACATCGTAAATGGATGGTAAAATCCTTGGAACATGTAAAGCACATGATATCATCAGTGAACTAATGTTCCTAAAATTTGTTCTGAAATAGCTGGTGTGAGAAAAAAAAAAGATTTTCTTTCTAACTTATTTTTTCTATTGAAAAATGTTTTTAGCAATGTACTTCATGCTGATGGCAATCAAGTGTGGATATGGGCAAATGATGCCTCCATCAAATTGGGCTGTAGGCAAGTCTGTGGGACATTTTCTTGGTTAGTGATTGATGTGGGAGAAGCCAGCCCACAGTGAACGGCACCTTCTTTAGGCATGTGGTTCTGGGCTGTAGAGGAAAAGCTAGCTGAGCATGAGCCGGCGAGTGAGCCAGCAAGCAGCATTTCTCTGTGGTCTCTACTTCAGTTATTGCCCCAAGTTCCCTCAATGACAGTTTGTGACATGGAAGTGTAAGCCAGACAAACCCTGTCCTCCCTAAGTTGTTTTGGGCTAGAGTGTTTTATCATAGCAACAGAATGGAAGCAGAAGAGACCCAACACCCAGTCCCACTGGCAGAATGGTCAGGGTCCCAGAAGCTGTCTTCAGTATGACAAGGAAAAGCTTTTAGGGATATGTGCAGGGTAACCACTGTGGGACTCCAGCATCACAATGGGCTTAGAGAATAAAGATTCCTCCACACCGTGTCTCTTATATCACAGAGGAAAGCCTGGCCACTATCTCAGATTCTTGCTTCACATTATAACTCTAAGGACAAATGGCATATCATATTAAATCATGGAGGTTGTGCTCCAACATACTAATACTAATCTTGGGATTAAATGTGAATTTCCCCATTGTTCATTTATTAAATACTTGGTGAATATTTAGCACTTTCTTGTTGCCCATCGACTTGGGTTTCAGCTACCTTAGGTATACCTCAAAATGGTCATTTGATCTCATCAACTTAGAAAGTGATATAAAGGTCACTGAGATGGCCAGCAGGTGAGCATACTTGCTTCCGAGTCTGAGGATCTGAGTTCCACCCTGGGATATGGTGGAAGAGGAAAACAGACTCCCCCAAGAAGTTGTCCTCTGACTTCCACACTCTTGCCAGAGCACATGCGCACCCCCACATTTGCATGAAATAAAGTAATAAACTGTAATAGAAAAGAAAGTAATAAGAGCGTGACCCCAGTTTCCTGACTGAATTGCTGTGGCTGGAAACCTAGACATGACAGTCACAAACAACGGCTGCTCATTTTAATCACACACTAGCATTCTGCTGGAGTCCTGCATCTCACAGCCGCCTTCTCCAGACTGTGCTCTGTGAGACAGACATCCTGCTCATTTATTCTCTCACAGTCTTGATTGAGTCATTGGTATGCCGGGGAAGAAGTGCAGCTTCTGTTCTCTGAAGAAGTCTCTGTTACACAGATGTCTCTGAGTGAGCTGGCCCAAATACTGAGTTTGAGATGACCCCTGAGCAGAACGGGGCAGGTTTTCTGAGGGCTCGTCAATTTATTTGAACACTCTGATAGTGCAGCAAGCATTTTTTTATGCTATTGCTAATTATATTGACTGTCTGAAATTTCACTAATTTGTTATATTGTAGCAAACATAGAAAAATGTTAACATTTAGGGAGGGAAAAAAACCTATCCATGTTTTTATTTACATCATTAATGGTATGCTTACTTGTAAGTATAATTTTAAAGTTTTACAGTTGAGTTTACAGATGTGCGGTCAATTTTTATCAGCTTGATACAAACTAGAGAGAACCTTAATTGAGGGCTTTCCTCCACCTGTTTTGCCTGTGTGCTATGTCTGTGGGGCACAGTGGTCTTTCTAGTTCCAGTATCCATATCCCTGCCTTAAGTTGCTACCCTGGCTTCTCTCAGTGATGGCTGTAAACTGTGAATGAAACAATTTCTCTCTTCCTGAAGTTGATTTTAGTCATGGTGTTTTATTGCCACAACGGAAAGCAAACTAGGACAATAGACTAAGACAGAATAAATTTTCTGTGCTCTTGGGATGAATATAATTGAGTAAATCTGAGGAGTTTCCATGTGCTTGATATAATGATGCATTCTACATGGCATCATAGGAAGAAGACAGGTGTAGGGAAGAGGGTGATGGAGATGCTGGCTTAATTCTATCATTGCTCTGTTACCTGATGTACCAGTTGTGCACATCCACCCTAGCTAGATGGGAGGAACTCAGTTTTCCCAACATAAAATACAGCTTTAGACTCACTAATTTTAAAGGTTCTCAGAGAAATACTATCATATGAATTATATATGTTGTCTCATCCAGAATTTTCTTTTAAACAACTGATTAAGGTTTTATTCTCTCCTACTATTAAAGTGGCCTGATTATATCACAGGGGAATTTGAGAAGTAAAATGAAATAAAAAGGGAAATAAAAATTAGAGGTGCTTCCTTCTATCTGGAGTTAAGCACTGTTAATGTATTGGCACAATTTCTTCTAAGCTTCTTATGTGTATGTATATTCTCAGAACAATGAAACGTAACTGCGTGTATAGCTCATAACTTACATCTTTCCTTATAGCATTAACTGCTTTGAGAACATACTTACAGAAGTTACATAATGATTCAACCCATAGACATGATAATTTAATTAGTCTTTAGCACTTAGTGCAAGTTAAACAGATATCATTAGGTATATTTTATTATTGTGTTATTGCACATAAATGCTTAGATTACTTGTGATTTTTGTGAAGATGTGTCTACAGTTGTCATTACTGGAGAAAGATTATGAAAATGACTTTACTAAATTTCAATATTCTTATTATGCGGTCCTTATAAAGTGGATCATGAGCTATTCCTCCCTTGTCTGTATCTGAATGAGCTGGTATTGGTGCCCAACCTCACTGACTTTTACACTCTTCTTACTGATAACCTCAGGCTATGAAATCCATCCTCAGTCCTACGTCCTACTTTAGGTGAGTAGGATTATGCCATTATCATTTGTTTTAAAATATTTTTTTTTTAGAGAATTTTCTTTCAGAATGCCTCTCTGACTGAGGGGTGACTCAGAATAGGATAATTTGATTTCAGGCACCTGAGGTTACTCAGTGTCCTATTTTGTAGGTTTCTGACTTAATTCCACGTACATTCTTCATGTCAGGAGTTATGAAAATGTTGGCCTTTTCACATAAAAATTATTAAACATTTTTTTTCTGCTACTGTAATAGAATGTTGGACAGAAGCAGCTTAGGGGAGAAAGGGCGTGTTTTAACTGACAGGGGATGAAGTCCGTCACTGCAGGGGAGGCATGGGAGCAGAGGGAGAGAACCGGAAGTGGGGCAAGACTATCAAGCTTTAAAGACTGCCCCCAGGCCCATACTTCCTTTAGCAAGGCTGTACCTCCTACAGGCTCCATAACCTCCCCCAAAACAGCGCCACCAACCAGAGACCAAGTGTTCAACATATGAGCCTATGGCGGGTGGGGGGTGGGGGTGGGGGGGTGAGGTGGGTAGAGAGAGGGATGCATTTTTCATTCCGTGCACAGCAGTGGGCACTCTGTGTGCACATGAAAATCGTTTATGTTCTTCAGCTGTTGGGGGATTCTGTGAATATCAATGCACTTAGGTTTCCTGGTAGAGCTGTTTAAATCTTCTTTTATCTTTGCTGACATCTTTCCATACTAGGCGGAGGGGCATTAAGTCACCTGACTGTAAATGCAAAGCTGTTTTTCTCTTTAATTCTCTCAGGTTCTGCTTTGTGGCCGTGGAGATTTCATCAGGAGGTGCATTCACAGCCAACAGTTGTAACTTTTTACTGCTTGTAAAATTGAGACATTTGTATCCCTATATCCTAATCATGTCTCTTCATCTACCTCCTGCGATGTCAACACAGACACTCCTAATCACATATGCTTACTGTTCTATTTTTAGTCTCCCTCTGTAGATTACAGATATCTATCTGTTAAGGGAGGAGTTGTGTTTTGTTTCTCTTTATCCAGCCTGGTAGTTTCTGCTTTGAATTTAAATGTTTACCATCCATTGACATTTAAAGAATTATCAGCTGGTTCAGTTTGGTCCGCCATCTTAGAGTTGATTTTCGGTTTGTTCCATGTACTCTACATTCCTTTTCTTTTTCTTCCTTTGTTGGGTAAACTAGTTCTGTTTTATTTGGGTTTTTTTTCAGAGTGTCATCTGTTCTCTTCCATGGGTTTGTCAGTTAGTCTCCTTCCTCTACTTCTTGATGGTTGGTCTTATCCAGCAATGACAAGCATGTCTTTAGCCCACCATTATCTACCTTTAAGGAATACCATCATTACTTTGTGAAAGTAAAAAGGTCATGACAGTGTATTTCCATTTGTACACCCATGATTTTTGTGTTCTTATCATATATTTTACTTCCATATAGGTTAAAACCCTGACATTCATTCTTGTTAATTTGTCTTGAATAATTGTGGTTAAAAATAAATATAACAAGAAATCATTTTTTGATTTACCCATGAATTGATTACTTCTGGTGCTCTGTATACATTCCTTCTAATCCTCCTTTCCATAATTATTCTGTTTTTCCCCTTATTCCTCTGAGTTTCTAGTCTATAAAATGTTTGCTCCAACATTACCAATAGTTTGTATGTGCTACGAGCAAATTGCCTCTGCTTTATTTTTCAATCTTTTCTTTACATTGCTTAGTAATGTTATCAAGGTGTCACTTTTAAACCTTCCATCTATTCATCTTACGTACACACTTTAGTGATCACTAATAACTGTGTGGAGTTATGCTGCTGTCTTCAAAAATGGATTCATCCCCTCCCCTACCAGTCCCTCTTGCTTTTTGGCAGACTCACAGTTCAAGGGAACCATTGATCTACCATTAGGGTCATTTCAAATGCATAGAATTAGACACTAATTTACTTGTTAAAGTTTTTCTTTCATAGTTGAAAGTCGTTTCTTTGGCTGTAAGTAGAGTACAAGTTGCTAATTTAACCTTTCCCCCCGTTTTTTGATTTTAAACATGTTGTCCGTGTTTTGGCTGCCATTGTTTCTGATGCCAGTCACCGTTCTTATAATTGTTCTGTACATCATGCCTTTTCCTCTTCCTGCTTCTACTAGTCTCTCTTTGATTTAGAATTTTCAATGGAAAACTTCAACCATCTGAAAATGGTTATCTGGGGACTCAGTGGGCTTCCATCAGTTGCTTCAGACCTGTTTTCTCTCTTACTTTGCTTGTTGGCTTTCTTCGTGTTGTCTAGACAGCTTTTCCTTCTGCTTTCTGCCTGGCCTGGACCCAGGACTGGTTTGAAATGAATGAGGATACGGGTGGACTAGCTTTTAGTTTATTCAGAACTTTTCTTCTCAGGATGACTCTGGAGTGGTGAAAATTATTTGACATCTTTACCTCCCATGGTAAGCAGATTCTCCTTAAAACAGTGCAGTCCTAACCTTGATAAGGTCCTGTGACACGATTATAATAGATTTTAGTTATGTTTCTTACATATCTTGTCATTCATTTATTTAAAGGTTTACAAATTATACTCAGTGCTTATTCTAAACCAGGTTTTTTTTTTTAAAACAAACACACAGACACAGACACAAAACCAAAGCCCTTATTTTCGGTTTTGCTTTTCTGCCCCTTTCTCAGGCTCCCTTTCTTCTTCATCCCTGCTTTGATAAACACTCCTTCACATTCTACATGATGGCTCTCCCCTTGGGGGCTAATTTCAGATGCTCCACAGTTAAAGTTATGATGAAAAGTTCTCCACGTTCAAAGATGAAATTCTCTTCTCCTTCTCTTCCTCTGATTCAGCTAGGCTGGCTGGTCAGCAAGCCCCAGAGATACCCCTGTCTCCATCTCCCCAGCTCCTTCGTTTGTATTTGTGAGGCATGGAAATACTACATGTACTTGTAGAACAATGAAATTTAAAGAAAAAAGCAACTTCTAGGAACCAGAAATGAAATAAAACAAATGAACTAAAACTTGGCATCTGCTTGGTAGGAGAGAGGGATGGTTTCGACTGACAAAATATTTATCTGAATATCCTTCATAAGCTGCATCCTAAAGATAAAAAGAACTAGAAAAAAATTCTTCTGCTAACACTTAGCCTATCATCCTGAGGCTGCTGGCTAGGCAAGCCAGCATGAGATACAGGAGATAACTATGTTGTTGGTTAGACTTGATGATACTTGATGTAGATGTAGAAAGATGGGAACACAGACCTAGGACAAATAAGTTTCAGCATTAGCATCCAGTACTGAACTTGGAATTATAAGTCTAAGCTCATAGGTCATCTTCAAAATATATTTAGATGTTCTCTAGCTCTGCCCAGTGGAAAGGCTTATAAAGAATATCGTGTAGGGCAAACAGCATCTCGGAGTATGTTGATTGTGATCCTAGAATATTAGGAAGTACTTAGTAAATGGAACCAGGACTCCTTGGAGAAAAGCCTGGATCCCTTATCTGGGGCAGGAAATGAACAAGACGGGACTGGAACATCTTGTCATACCAGAAGGCGAGGCCCTCCCTCAAAGACTGCTGGCATCTGTCAGAAGAACTCTGAAGCCAACCTCATAAGACTCCCAACAGCCACAATTGAACTGTGTGCACACCAATAAGCTGCAAGTGCATTGGAACAGAAACCACTGAAAATGTCCAATCCATGAGTTTATCTATAGTTAAAAACTACGCATGATCTTAGGAGCATAATAGGGAAGCAGACCATGAAATATACGAAAAGAAATACCATCAAGAGTACATGAGCATGTCTTAGCATTGGGATTGAAGGCCACTAACATCACAAAGAAAGCCAGCCAGCAGCATACTCCTGCTCATTGCAGCATACAGCAAGGTTTACGAAGGAACCTCCCCAAGCCTGAGTCTCTTACAGCTCTGGGTCTAACACACAGGACCTGTAGGGAATGCGGAAACTCACCACGTGGCAATGTGTACAGCTCATGGATAAAATCCAGATGGAGGGAATTACAAGGGACAAATCACAGTTTCACCATCAACACAATAAACCCCAAGGAAAAAGAGGGACAGAAGGAAACTGAAAACTGTGGATGAAAGAGGAGTGAGAGACAGAATAGTTTGGATCTGGGTTTAAATAAGCGAAGAGTTACAGAGGGGGAGGAGCAAAGACACAGCAGCAGGAGGGGACCATGAGGAGGAAGGGAAGGAGGGAAAAGGAGAGAGGAGGAGGAGAGGGGAGGGGTGGGGAAAGAGTATTGCACAGTTGGAGGGCAGACTGTGTTGTGATACTGAGAACAACCACTGGGGACACTAAGGACTTTTTCCTGCACTTTTTCTTTTTTTGAGTGGGTGATGACAGACACTGTGATTGCAAAGGAAGCCCATGCAGAGATGCGGGCTACTGGAGTATTTACAGCTGAAGTGACATGGGGCATCTGCCTTGAGACAACCGGAGTGTGGAAGTGGGTGGGCCAGAAGCTAGGTTCTAAGATCAAAACTTACTGAAGAATCGCCTTCAGGGCATATGAAAGAACAGATAAACGTCTGAGTCAGTATTGTGGGACCCAAGGATCTGCCTTGCAACAAGTCCTCAAGCGAGGCTGCTACTCTTGGTCCAGGGATACTCAGAGCAGCGGGTCCGAGACTAGACCCGAGTTCATTATTCTTGTACCTCTCTTACTATTGTGTCCTTTCCACTTCTAAATAGGATTGAAACTCTCTCTAATACTAAGAAACTTTAGGAATCCAAGAGGACACAGAGAAGGAGCTCATTTTTTTATAAACCACGGCGTTAATGGAAACCTCTGTGCCACAGATGTGGCGGCTGCTTCCAAGGCCAGCTCTGGATTGAAGGTGCATAGCTCTTCTTGCCCCCTGGCAGTGAGCAAGTCAGCTCAGCTGCCTCCACTGACCAAACCTCCTGGACAGAACACTGTGCTTTCTGAGATACCTGTGCCACGCTGTTACTGCATCTCCCTCTGGTCATGGGGAAAGCAGAGGCCTGGGCGAATTCCAGGAAGTTCTGGCAGCTTCCATTGGAAAGAACACTCCTGAACAGAGCTGTGTCCTGGCTCAGCTGTCCTAGATTGGAAGATGTCCAAGTTTGCATGGGAACATGCTCATCCCCCTGCAAGACTCTCCCTGGGATCACTAGTTCAGGAGGCGTCTCTACTGTGCGGGGCTCCTCTGTTCACCTCTTAGTGTTCATACATGTGTTTATCTACTCATATTTTGGATATTTGTTGGGTTATCTCTCAAAAGTCAGGTATTCATTTAGACCCTGGAAATAATACACTACGGAAATTTAAAGCCTTACAAATCAGAATTTTCTTTATAGACACTCTTAGACATTTACCTGCATGCTGCTACTGCTATGAAATATTTTAATTTTATTTTAAAATTTTGTGTGTGTGTGTGTGTGTGTGTGTGTGTGTGTGTGTGTGTGTGTGTGTTGTGGTGGTGGTATACTTATCCATGTGTGGACACCTGGAAGCCAGAGGTCGATTTCTGGGTCCTCTTCTATGACTTTACTACCTTATTTTTTGAGGCAGGATCTCTCACTGAACCTGGAGCTTGCCATTTTCACTAGATTGGCATCTGCAGGGCTCTGGGATCCGCCTATTGTTTCCTCTCAGCACCTTGGTTCTGGATGCACACTGTGGCACCCAGCTTTTATGTGGGTGCTGGGGACCTGACCTCAGCTCTTCGCACTTGTGCTGCAGACTCTTCGCCGGCTGAGCCGTCTCCTCAGCTGCACAGCTGTGCAATCTTAAAAGTGAACTCTTAGGTATTCCATGGGATATGGAAAAAAAATACCCCTTTATTCAGCCTCTTAAGTGGATGCTGATGGTATTCACAACCATTCTTATTTTGAATACACTTCACATTTTAGTGGTATTTATATATCTGAGACCCCTTTGACTTTCTGAGAAATTTTGCCTAGCACTCTCTCTTAGTCGCTGTTCTTTTGCTGTGAAGAGACACCATGACCAAGGCAAACGCTTACAAAAGACAGCATTTATCTGGGAACTCGCTCGCAGTGTCAGGGGTTCAGTCCATCATCATCTATTGTGGGAAGCATGGCGGTATAGACGGCCCTGGAGCAGTAGATGAGAGCTACATGCTGATCTGTAAGCCGAGAGAGAAGAGAGAGAGAAAAAAGGGAGAGAGAGAGAGGGTTTTCCAAACTTCAAAGCTCATCCCCCAGTGATATACTCCCTCCAACAAGGCCACATCTTCCAATCCTCAAACAATTCCACTCCCTGGTGACTAAGCATTCACTATATGAGCACACGGGGGCCATCCTTATTCCAACTGCAGCCTACTCCGCGGATGACCAGGAAGACACTAAGGACCCCTCAAGGTTTTATAGCAGCAGGCTCTGGCTTCCCTGTTTGCTTCAAATTTAACTTTCCATGAAGCTTAGCCCGAATGGCTCCCTCTTGCCTTGCCTTGCGGATATTTCCAGCAGCTGTCTCTTAGCTGGGGAGCTCACCTCCCTCCCCAGTCTCCCAAAGTCTTGCCAGTATGTCGAGGTCAGAGAAGAGGCCTGGTCCTAGTTCTCAGTGCCCGTTTTCCATCCTGACCTGGCACCTAACATCAGCATCCGTGACTCTTCTGCCAGTGTGCTCACTGAACGCTTCTTGGACCACTTCTCTATCATCACTACCGCTTTGTGTAAGCAAGCCTCTCTGTGGCATATTTTAAGCCCCTAGACGATGTAGAAACTTGGGTGTTTTTGGTTTTGTTTTTTTTTTTTTGTCTTTAAGAATATCTGGTACAGAATCTTGTACACATTCATTCTCAGAAAGTGTTATTTGATTATATATATGATGAATTTATGATTACCTGTATTTTCCACAGTGCCTGAACAACACGTAAACACACACACACACACACACACACACACACACACACACACACACACA
>CABHPP010145537.1:0-18841 GCA_902168425.1 Peromyscus attwateri
A
This sequence comes from Peromyscus attwateri, assembly GCA_902168425.1. NCBI lineage: Eukaryota > Metazoa > Chordata > Mammalia > Rodentia > Cricetidae > Peromyscus > Peromyscus attwateri. Next base: position 2 of record CABHPP010145537.1, read on the forward strand.
TTTTGGTTTTGGTTTTGGCCAACTCAGCTCCTCATACCACCGCTTTCAATTCCCTTCTAAGAAGGACTTCCTTTGCTCTACCTTCTGAGGTTCGCCCGATCTCTCCCCATCTGCTGGAGCCTTGTGTGTAACTGGCAGTGAACCGTACATTTCCTGGGTGCTTGTTACAGCGTGTTTGCTTCTGCGCATTGTAAGTTTCACAAGTCAGGGAGACCTCTTCCAATTTGTCCCCAACACATCCACAGTAGCCGTACAGGGCCAGCCACATGGCAGGCAGTCTCTAAGTATTTTGGGAGAGGTATGAGCCAGAGAGGGTTGAGAAGTTGGGAACAGATTTGCCTTTAATGGGAATAGGGAGCAGGGTGAGGCCTGGATCCCATTCAGGTCAGTAAATGTTTATTGAGTGTCTGCCCCTTGTTCTCCTTCATCATCAGATAATCACATGTGTTAGTTCCCCCAAAACCAGCTCCCAGGCCAAACAGTGCAGATGAAAGCATTTAATCCTATAGCAACGACTTTCGCTAATGGCGGCTGTCTGAAGGTTTCCATGTGGGTCCGGGATGATGGAAGGGGGGGACTCACGTGCTGGGGAGTATCAATCAAACAACAAACCAAAACAAGATGAAACACAAAAGCAAGTTGCATCAAATAACTCCTAGATGCTCCATTAGATATAAAAATAACTGCTCCTTCCAGTTTAACCACATGCTAACTGGAAAGTGATCTTCCTCCAAGTCACATGAAGCGTTGGCGCTATTGAGATCTGGGGTTTTTGTGCCTTGATTCACATCTGTGTTCTCTCCCGGCTGACTCATCGGCTTCTGAAAAGCTGGACAGTGAAATGAGTGGGTTGGATGACTGTCCTGGTCCCATGTGATGCCAAAGGAGTGAGGGTTGTCATTGTCTGCATACTTTGGGACAGAGCCTGCTGTCCCCAAGCTCAGTAGCTGTTGCACCTCGGTACACTTTTCCCAGTCTGTCTTCCATTGAGTCGTTGGTCACTGTGTTCCTTCATTCATTTACTCACTCATTCACTCACCCATTTATTCATTTATCCATCAATACAATAAATGGGGACAGTAGATACAGAAACAGGAAGAGGCCTTTAGTCATGAGTACCCGGCAGTCACAGTGCTGGGGAGGGCTGGCCCTTGTGCTGGCTGCCAAAGTACCTGGGATTTAGAAACCAAGTCAGCCCTTGTGAATATTCATGTCCCTAGGGATTTAATGAAAAGCAACAGCTGTGTGTGCTCATGGGTACATACACATGTCTCTCTGTGTATCTTCAAAAAAAAATGTTTATTTTTATTTACATATATGGTGTTTTGTGGATATGCATGTCTGTGCACTACATACATGCAGTACCCTCAGAGACCAGAAGAAGGTATTGGATCCCCTGGAACTAGTCATGGATGGTTGTGAGCCATATTTTAAGTTCTGGGAACTGAAGCAGGGACCTTGGCAAGAGCAACAAGTGCTTTTAACTGCTGAGCAATCTCTCAAGCTCTCTCTATGTGTCTTAAAAAAAAGTGACCAAGCCGGGCGGTGGTGGCGCACGCCTTTAATCCCAGTACTCGGGAGGCAGAGGCAGGCGGATCTTTGTGAGTTCGAGGCCAACCTGGTCTACAGAGCGAGATCCAGGAAATGCACAAAGCTACACAGAGAAACCCTGTCTCGAAAAACCAAAAAAAAAAAAAAAAAAAAGTGACTAAAAGGGATTTAACTCAAACAGGCATCTTTAGAATTAAGAATCCCACTAGGAGGAGGCACATTAACTAAGAGAATGAACAGAAGATGCCTCCCCCACAGTCCACAGTCCTGAGGGGCAGAAGAACAAGAAGCCATGAGCTGGAGTGACCCACAACCGTGAGGGGTGGACACAGAGGCATGAGCCCACTGGCCTGAGAATGTCACTCCATCTCTCGTTCAGAACCAGAGGGCAGAGGACACCCAATGAGCATGCATGTCTTCCTGGGTGAGGCCTGCCTGACCCAAGGAGCCCTCTTGTTTAAGAAAGGAAAGAAAGATGACATTCAAACTACTTCCATACAAAAACCCTTCTTTTTCTCCTCTAACCTATCACGGAGTTCTCTAAAGCTAAGCTAAGTGAAAATGGAAAAATTAAAATAGCAGCATGGGTCCGATTGATCAGTTTTTGTTGTGTGACGTCAGTCTTAAGCAAAATAGAATGCATTTAACTCGTGAAGGATATAGGGAATATGCACGTGTGTCTGACATGCATATCAGTTACTCTTGCTGGAACAGTACAGGCCCTGTGCAGAGGGACCTCAGTGGTCCCGATCCTGGGTGTGACCCAAAGGAAACAAAATCAGAGCAGTGAAGAGACATCCGCCTGTACAAAAGTAACTCTGAGAGTAGAAGGGAGACTTTGGAAAGGGGTAGGGACTGGGGGGGGGGGGGAAGGAGGGAGTAATGACGGGTTGAATGTAGTCAAAGTGCATTCCACAGGAGAGCGAAAGTGCCACGATGATACCCACTATTTTATACAATTATTTTAAAATTGTTCTTATTTAAAATATTTTTTTTTTATTTATGTGTATGTGTGTGTCTGTGCAGATGTCACATACGTGTGAGGCCAGATGAAAGGAGCCAGATGTTCAGGATCTGGAGTTATAGGCTGTGAGCTGGCTGATTTGGGTGCTGAAAAACAGCAAGTGCTCTTAACCACAGAGCTTTCTCTCCAGCCTTCAGTCTTCCTTCTTTCCCTCCCTCCTTCCTTCCTTCCTTCCTTCCTTCCTTCCTTCCTTCCTTCCTTCCTTCCTTCCTTCCTTCCTTCCATCTCCTCCTCCTTCTTCTTGTTTTTTTTTGAGACAGTTTTCTGTAAATGGAGGCAGAGCTTTTTGTCCCATCTGCCCAATCCCAACTACCCGGCAGCCGCTTTCCAAATTATCACACAGAGGCTTATATTAATTGTAAATGCTTGGCTGAGGGCTTAGGCTTATATTAACTAGCTCTTATATTTAAATTAACCCATTTCTATTAATCTATATATTGCCACATGGTCTGTGGCTTACCAGTACTCTGACATCTTGCTTCTTGGGTGGTTGGCTCATGTCTGTCTGACTCCACCCTTCCTCCAAGTCCTCAGTTTGATTGTACCACCTAACCTTATCCTGCCTTGCCATAGGCCGAAACAGCTTTATTATTAACCAATGAGAGAAATACATATTCACAGCATACAGAAGGACCATTCCACAGCAGGTTTCTCTATATAGCTCTGGCTGTCCTGAAACTCACTTTGTAGACCAGGCTGGCCTCTAACTCAGAGAGCCACCTGCTTTTGCCTCCCAAGTGCTGTGATCAAAGGCTTGTGCCACTGTTGCTAGCCCCAATTACATTATTATTTTTCAATTAAAAGAAACATCTGCCCTCCCATGCTCATGGTAACACTACTCAGTATAACCAAGAAATGGGGTCAACCTAATTGTCTATTAATAGAAGAGTGGATAGTAAAGCTAGAGTATATGCACCATGGAATACTATTCAGCCTCAGGAGGAGAAAACACCATCATGTGTAACAATGTGAGGACACTACACCAAGCGAAATAACACAGACACATCGAAAAATACTCCAAGACCTCCCTCACATGTGGACCCAAGGAAGATAGACATCCTAGAAAGAGGAGGGTGGCACCTGGGGCAGGGATGGGAGAGTTTGATCAAGGGCACAGGATTGCAATGAGATGGAGCAGAAGTCAGGAGCTTCTTTCTTCACACAGCATTATGCATTATGGGACAGTTAACGCCAAGATACCACACCCATGAAAATTGAAATGGTGAGGTTAAGGGTTCTCACCACAGATGTTACCTGTGAGTTGACACAATTGTAAGTTCTGAGTTCAAGCCATCACATTCTGATGGACACAGTGGGTACACGCAATATCTGTTTAGAGAGAAATAAAAAAATTTACCTGTTCCAACTTTACTATTTTTTAATTTTTTTAAGGCAGGGTTTCACCATGTAGTTCTGGCTGGTCTGGAACTCTCTATTTAGACCAGGCTGGCCTCGAACTCATAGAGATCCATCTGCATCTGCATCTAAGCGCTGGGATCAAAGACCTGTTTTACCACACTCCTGGCTCAACCTCATGTCTTGACGTGTGATTCCTTCCAACTCTTCTTTAAAGTGAGGAGAGCTGAGAGGCAGAGGGGCCCCAGACACTGTGTTCTTCCTGTCCCTTCATGCCGTCCTTCCCAGTGTCAGGGAAGTAACAGGAGTCAGAAAGTCCGTGACAGAGGCCACCAGTTTCTCAGACACTGCTGTCCCCTTGACTCTTGTAGCTGGTCTCTTTGTAGCAGAGTGTGAACTCTGGTGGCAGGCAGGACTCTGATCGTTCAGTCTCTGATACCATGTACCCACTTCGCAGGTCCTTGGGGTCTGGCTGTGTTCAGCTATTGTGGGAGGTGTGTAGGGGGATTCTGAGCTCCTGGGGCTTCATGAGGGCCCTATGCAAATGAAATGGCCAGGGACAGTGGGCACTCACTGCCTGCATTGTCCATTGTCCATTGTCCATTGTCACATCAGACTTCACTTATAAAAATCATTAAAATTTTCAAAATCAGATATTCTGACCACTAAAAATATACATTTCAGCGAGATGGAAGAAATGCTTTGGGGGAGCTGGAGAGATGACTCAGCAGTCAAGAACACTTTCTGCTCTTGCAGAGATTTGGAGTTTGTTTCCCAGCACCCATTCAGGCTGCTCACAATTACCTGTAACTCTAGCCTAGGGGGATCTGACACCTCCGGCCTCCTTGGGTGCATATACCCACACACAGATACATGCATAACTAAAATAACTAAATTTCGAGGAAAAAAATTTTTTTCTGATAAAACCTGACATGTAATACTGATGGAGTTTTATCCTCCTGAGAAACTAAATATAATTATAATGTATGGTTTTTATTAGCAAGCCTTAAAGCTGTGTTAAAGCTTATGCTTTTCCGTGTAAATTTCCCAGGTATTTTGACCTTACCTAGATCCCACTTCTGGCCATAGAGATTCCTCAGCAATTGTTTATTCCATATATGGATGCAGCATCCACCTCTAGCTAGTGTGCTGGATGGTATTTAGGCACGGCTTTTCACCGTTAAATGTGTGTGTTCCCACCATCAGATCCTGTGTCCTATTTGAATATACTTATCAGTAAAACTGGAGCAGAGAAGGATTCCGGTCATGGACAGCCCAGCCTGGGGCTCAGAGGTCTGGCAACTCTTACTATTTGATGAGTACTTTGAGCAAGGTGACTTTATCTGACTCAAGATCCATGGGCCAAACAGAATCGCCCAGGCTGAGCAGGGGCCATCCAGACACAGAGAGGCAGGGAGAGGGCTACATGATGGAGGATGTGGGCACTTGTGACGGAGTGGGCCCATCCATGATGATGAGGTCTGATGGGAAAGCTGGAGTCAGCTTAGATTTCTGTCTTCACGAAGGATGCTGGCCTCTCCCTGGAGCACTCTGCTGCAGGGGAGGCGGGACTGTCAGGAAAGCTGCTCTCCTTAGTCCAGGCTGGTGACCAGAGTCTGGGCAGAACTATCTGGCCTGCAGGGCTAGGAAGGTGCCTGTAAGAGCATGTGGGGATCAGCTCTGTGGGGACTCACAAAGCCAGGCAAGCAAGGAGCTCTGGTGCGGGACCCAGGGTTTCTAACTTCTGTTCTCACAGGGCCTTTGAGATGCCACCAGATCACCTTCTGAACATTTCTTTCTGTCACTTGCTGTAACCTCCCACCCCAATCCTATGTTCTGCCCAGGATAGGGTATCAGGCAAGGAAAGGAAAACATGGCACAGGGCACGCGTGGGTGTGTTTAAAAAACCCATGGTGCAGATCAGAAATGCTAGCATTTCATGACTTCGTTTATTTACAGGTCAAGAGACTATGTCCTCCATGAGTACTCGACCCTGCTCTGAGGCCCCCAGGCCCCTGTAAACTCCTTTGGATGAGAAATGATAGCAGTGGCAGTGTGGAGACCCCTCCTTAGGGTTTTGGCATGCACACACCCTGGTCTCCCAATATCTCCACCCCCAGCCATCTTGTGAGGCTCTCAGGAAGTCCCAGAGCCAGGGCTGGCTGCTTCTGGTTTCCTAGCAGAGTTCTCAGAGAGGAAGGGCTCCCTAGCTGCTCCAGGAACGTCTCTTGTTTGTGTTCTAGGTCACCATGTTGTCTGCACATTAGCCTCGAAGCCCTCTTAGAGTTTGAGATTCCTCACACTTTTGGGTGGGAGACTGAGCCCATCTCACAGGTGGGAGAATGGAGATTCCTTCAGGTTAGCTGGTGCAAACTGTTCAGTTGGAAACACCAGAACTTTCTCTAGGCGTTCGTTAGACTGGTGCCCCATTTCCAGGAAGTGCCCTTGTCAAATAGAGAGGCAGATTATGTGCTTGGTGGGAATTTACAAGGCTCTCCTCAATTGAGGAAAACGTAACTAAAGTCTGAGATATATCAATGAATGAGACTCTTGCAGCTTGCTGTAGATTATAACCAAGTATTTTTGTGGATGTATATGTACGTGTGCGTGCAGGGGCATGTGTAGTGGGTGCACATGTATTTGTGTGCATGTGGAGATCAGGAGTCAGCTTGGGTGTTGTTCCTCAGGAGCTGTCCATCCTGGTTTTTGAGATCTCTTCTTGGGATCTGGGGATCTCTGAGTGGGATGGGGAACAGCAAGCCCCAGGGATCCTCCTGTCTCTGCCCACCCAGTGCTCAGATTACAGACACACACCACTGTCTTTTTTAAAAACCGGATTCTAAGGATTGAACTCAGGTCCTCATGTCAGTACCGTAAGCCCTTACAATCTGAGTCATGTCCCCAGTCTCTCTCTGAGGTGAACTATACTGCACCGTAGCTGCCACTGTGGCCTAAAAAATAGTTGACATACATTACCCACAGTACTGCCATGTAACAACAAGCCCAGAATCCTAGCAGCTCACAACAGCAGTACCGACAACCAACATCTCATAACAGCAGTACTGACTGAGCCAGCAGCTAGGCTGGGGTGGGCAGAGCTTGGGTTCATTGGTTGGTTCTTGGCTCAGCCTGGCAAAGGTGTCTAATCCTCCTACAGGATCTTGAGCCCTAACTGGGCTCTTCTCAAGACACAGGAGCCTGATCATGCAAACACCCAAGTCACTGACGTGCCATCCCACCGATAAGCCACCCAGCTGGGAAATCTGAAGACCCCTCAGAGGAGAGTGTATACCTAGGGAAAGGTGAGGACCTGGGCTCCTGCTGGAACCTTTCAAGCCCCTGATTCTGGTAATAAGAGTGTTTCAGTCACTTCCACAGACCTGCAACAGGAAATGTGGGATTTCTGGGTGGCTCTGTACCTTCCCTGACAGAACTCCTGCTCCTCTGAGTCTTGTTTTGCTCATCTGTATGATGGGAACATTAATCCCTTTCACAGGATGTTGCTGGGATAAAAGAAAGAACTTCACAGAGAGCAGTTTATGGGCTAGCATCAAGAGGCTGTCTTATTTCAACCCCATCAAGCCTGGTTTTTGACTTTGTTTGACTTGATCTCCAAGAACCTTTGGCTTAAAAAAAAAGAATCAAACCTAATCTATTGAATAACAGGAAGGCCTGTTATAATAATTGTCAGAGCTAATGGAAGTCACATTGTTTACATTGGTGATCGAATCTCTCACTCAGGGACTGCATCACATTGCCTTCTGTCTCTACTAAGACACAGAAGAGTGACTCCTTAGAGTCACCCAGATGGTTAGTGGCAGAATTTGTTAGTCAGAGAGTCTTGTCTTTGTATCTTTGCGCGTGTCTGTCTCTGTGTCTGTCTGTCTTTCTGTCTCTGTCTCACACACACACACACACACACACACACACACACACACACACACACACACACTGCATCATGGGAGCGAAGATGAGCACCAACAACAGCTCCTGACCCTGAGGGACCAGGCCTTTCAAAGGCCATGGTCACACTAGTCTAACAGTGAGGCTAAGCTGTTGAGGATGGCCAGCGGCCTCACCATGGATGTAAAGGCAGATGGTTCCTGTCAGCCTCGAAGCTGTCATGTGTACAGCTTTCTGAGGGGTGACCCATCTCCAGATGCTCCTCATTAACAAGCCCTGCCAAGCTCAGGAGGCATGAGGCGATTGGATGAAGAGAACCGATCCTAGAGCAGGGCTGAGCTAGACAGCCGGCCTGTGTTCAGAGAAATTCCTGGGGGCCATCTTGTTCGGTTCAGCTCTGCTCAGGTTTGCTGTCCGATGGCTGTGGATAAAAGTTGCCTCGTTAATGAAAACTATGGGGTCTAGGAAGGGTCAAACCTGGAGTTCTTCACCAAATAAAGAGAGGAGGAGCGAACAGGACAATCTCATTGCCCAGAGAGGCTGGGTACAGTGAGGGGCATGGCCAGATACACCTATTTCACGCATATGTTGAAGTCCTTGCCCCCAGTTCCTCCCAACAATGGAGGGACAGAACATTTGGTGTCCCCTGTACATTGCCTTCCTTTCCCCTGGAGGGTTGCAAGGTTGCTGTCCCTGTCCTCTACTTGTGTAGGCCATTTGTGTAATGCTCTAAAATTCCCGGATGTCTCAACAGATCAGAGCAGAGATGTCTGGATATTAGAAAATGGTTGCTGGGGCGTGAGGGTCATTTTCTCCAGAGCTCTAGCTGCTGACACACTGTCCCACTCCAGCAACCTCCGGCCTGCACTCATGCAATGACACCTGAAGTGGAAGGCGGGAAAGGCGGCTTGGAGTAAAGGCTGCAGCAGGAGAGGGAGTGGTGGGAGAGAAGAATGGAAAATGAAAAGAACTAAAATTAATCATATACATGTATGAAACTGTCAGGGAATTGAAAAAGAATAAGAAAAATATTACCCTTTCCGGCGGTGACGACCTCCCTACGAGAACATGCCTCTCGCAAAGGATCTCCTTCATCCCTCTCCAGAAGAGGAAAAGAGGAAACACAAGAAAAAGCGCCTGGTGCAGAGCCCCAATTCCTACTTTATGGACGTGAAATGCCCAGGATGCTATAAGATCACTACATTCTTTAGCCATGCACAAACGGTAGTCTTGTGTGTCGGCTGCTCCACCGTCCTCTGTCAGCCCACAGGCGGAAAAGCAAGGCTGACAGAAGGATGCTCCTTCAGGAGGAAGCAGTACTGAAAAGCACCTGATTCAAGATGAGTGGGAACCATCCCAATAAACACATTTTGGATACATAAAAGAAAAAAATTAAATGTGAAAAAAAAAGAAAAAGAAAAAAAGAAAAAAATTAAAGGCCTGGTTCCATCTGTCCTAACTAACATTAATTATCAACTTCACACAACTTAAAAATCTTCCGTGAGGAGAGCCTCAGTTGAAGAATTATCTAGATTAGACCGGCCTGTGGGAGACCATCTTGATTTGTTAACGGATGTGGGAGTGTCCAGCCCACTGTGGGTGGCACCATTTCCCAGGCTGGTGATTCTGGGCTATATAAGAAAGCTGGCTAGGTGGGAGGGAGCCCTCGTGTGAACCAGCAAGTGTGTCCTTCCAGGGGTTCTCAGGTACTCTCTATCTGAGGGAGTTCCCTGGTTGGAGGAAATGCTACATGAACTAGCAAGAGGGTCTGCCTCCAAGGTCCTGTTCGAGTTCCTGCCCAGACTTCTCTCAGTGACGGACTATGAGCTGAGCTGGTGAGTCAGATAAGCCCTTTCTCCCCTAAGTGGCTTTTGATCAGTGTTTTCATCACAGCAACAGGAAGGAGACCACGGTACCGTCCCAGAAACACACCGTCACCGAAACACACCTGTTGTACAGCGACAGAAGAGCTTTCCCATCACCCATCACTCTCCCTTTGGCACTGCAAGTTGCACACACACACTTCTCTGAGACTTTCGTGTGCTGGAGTCCTGGGAGGGTGTTTCACATGTATAGAGATCCTCCCTCGACCTCTCCGTGCCCTGGATATGTCTACCGTCCTGAGTGGGAGAGCAGCGTGTGTGCCTACTTACTGTACAGCGAGGGTCAGAGAGGGAACCTGGCCCCTAACCTGATTTTAGCCAACCTCAAAACCTTCTTGGGAATGAGGTCTGGAGGGCCAAATTCTCAGAGCCCATTTTTCCAACCTCTGTGGTCCCCGGCAGAGTGCTGAGGACATTATAATTCCTCAAAAACTCAATGTCTGGATTGAATTAATGAGCCAAACAAAGCTGTAGTTCTAACCCGCGCCTGGTCGTGGGTCAGGATGTGGGGCTAGACCCTCATGCTTTTAATTACCCAGCCGGGCTGCGGTTGGGACTGCGCTCATGTGACCACACGACTTCGGCTTCTATTCCTCCCGCTCTGCTTAGGTGAGCCCCAGGAATTTGGACCCCCACCTTGTGTGTGTGTAGGGGGTAAAGGTACCCTGATTCCCTCACCCCCAACAAGAGTGTTCTTCCATATCTGCTGTCATTTGTTCCTGGGACTGAAGGACTGAAGTCTCTGCTTTCTAAAAACAGTTGGGGTCTCACCACCTCCAGGGACTTTGAGGACAGAGAAGCAGGATCCCTGGGGAAGGCATCTGCAGACAGGGAGAGAGGCGTGCATTGAGTCCCAGTGAATTGGGCACTTCAAGGGGACAGGAGAAGGTAAACAAATACTGGCTGCAAAGCCATTGTGGACACCATGTACAACTGCAATGGACAAACAGGAAGTGGGGCAGGAAGTAGGAAGTGGTGGTAAGATAGAAGAAATGCCATAAAAGACAGACTCTATCTTTCACGTATTCTGATCATTACTCAGACAGACCGGGACATAATTAGAATAAGTTCTTACCTGTCAGTTATCGGACACTCAAATTTAACTGGAAATCCTGTGTATTTATTTGCTATGTCCACTAACTTTAGGACCATCTCCAGCAAAACCAAAGGTCTGGAGTTCAGCTGTGTTAGTCCTTGGAGACTAGAGAGTGAGAAGGCGGTTGAAAAGTCTTAAGCAGGTAGCTGAGATCTGCACTCCTGGACCATCGCCCCATGTTTTGTAAGGCCGATTCCTTTTCATGGATTCCCAAGAAACCACCAGTGGGCATTTCAGTTTGTTTAAATCTGTGCCTCCGGTTCTCTCCAAAGGCCCAGGGCATTATTTCAAAGGACACATGTTTCTTCATCTTATTTGGTATTTAGGGATTCACTAGAATTCCTGTTTCTGATGCCAGTCCACTCATTCATCCTAGCACCCCATCTCTCCCCAGTTTTTGCTGAAGCCCTACCATTTTGTGTGTGTTCACATGTATTGTTTCCATGTTTGTGCATGTGTATGGATGCAGAGACCAGAGGTCAACCTCGGGTATCATTTCTCAGGACATTGTCCTTGTTTTTTGAGACAGTGTCTCTCCCAGGCCTGGAGCTCACCAGTCTGGCTAGGTTGGTCAGCCAGGGGGCCCCAAGGACCAGCTTGTCTCCTCTTCCCTAGGGCTGAGATTATATGCAGGCATTGCTACGAGGAATGTTTCAGGTCATCTAAGCATGGTTGGACCACTGCATCAGTGTCCTCCCTGGAAGTCGCTAGAAATGCAGATGATAGGAAGAAATCTGTGCATTTGAAGCCCTCCAAGGGCCCACGGAGGGAGCTCCAGTTCGCGTTTCTCTGGTTCTGAGAATTCTGAGGCAGGAGAATTTGGATACTGGCTCCATCCCTTCAAAGATGGTGGGGCCTCTGCAGAGCAGTTTCTCTCCTCCTCTGCTTTCCTCTGTGGAGGCCCTTGGTAAAGCAGAAGCTCCCACTCAGGCCCACTCCACTGTGCATCCTGCCCACGATGAAGGTAGTCGGGCTGGGGTGATCTCTTGGGCACCATGCCACCGAGCGGGGGCAGTGTGCTAGGTAGAGAACCACAATGCTTTTGGTCCCGGCTCCACAGAGCCTATTTCTTGCCACCCAGTCTGCGGGTCTCCAGCCAAGAACAAAACGACACGTGCTGCCAGTTGGCCTTGGAAGGGAGGTGGCCCGGTGCCAGGCACTGCTAATTGCTAATTTGCACTGAAACAGCAAACAAAACCCCCCGAGTGAATGCCCTGATTATTTGGCCAGTTCTCCCCCAGACTCCCTCAGCCACCCCCCTGGGGCTGTTCCCTAAATCTGGAGCCATTCTCCCCAGGAATCTGGGGGGCCGCTGGGGCCAGAATCTCTTCCCTAGCCCCCAGGAAAATCCAGCTTCTCTGCAGCTAATTGGCAGCGGGGAGGGAGGGGCTTGCTTTTACTGTGCTGTTTATTTTCAGGGTTTGTGTCTCCCTGTGAAGAAGAGGAGTACAATGCTGTCTCTCAGGTGGGCACAGAGCCCCAGAGAAACAGGAGCGCTGAAGAGAGTCAGGTATTTCTCAGCCCCTTGACGTCACTGAGCCTCACTTTCTCATGGGTAGGTGGCTTGTCTGTTGGTGCCTCCCCAGCAGGCACGAGACAGCATGAACTTCTAAACCCGAGTTCCTAGAGGAAGCTTCACATCACCCCTGGGAGTCCGCGGGCCCCTGGAGTTGCATCCTCCAAGTTCAGCTCCTGTATCCTCCTTCTTCTATCACCTGGACGCTCAGAGCTCAGCCCTTCCCCCACTCCCACGGGCAGAGGAATCCGCAGGCCCTCAGCGCTTCTGCAGCATTGTCAGAGAACTGACAGATGCCTGGGGTGGAGGTGTGCCCAAGCAACTGCCGCACTCCAGAGGCGGAAGCACGGGAGCATCCCTTCAAGGCCAGCAGAGCTCTGGATAGCAAGGCCCCTCGAAAGAACGTCAAAACAAACAACCCCCCACCCCAAAATGGCCGGCATCGAGGCATGTGGTGTGAAGTTATACCATGTAGCCATCCTTCAGCTACCAATTTCTTGTCTCTGTGTTGCCAAATGCACCCCACCCCCCACCCCCAAGGCTGCCAGGATTCTATTGCCAGCTCCTGTGGAGACCCATCAGGGTGTCCCACTCCAAGTATTCGTATCCAGCCATTTTCCTGCAAGGGACTCAGCTCCAGGAGAAGGACATTTCCTCTATTTGTCACCATCAGTGACGATTCCACCCCAGTGGGAGAAACCGGTGGTCCACATAGGTGGTGAGCACAGCCCGTGTCTGGATTTGGCCCAAGAACTTTCTACTGTCATCTGAATGGAAGCTCAGGGGACAAGAGGTTTCTGAGCAGCTTTATTGGTCATTCCTGACATATGACAAATGACAGGAAGAGGACAACTTGGTAGATTTGGTCACACGTTCAACCTGGGGAATGATCATAACCATGGCAGTGAGCGGGCCTGTCAGTCACAGCTTCTGCTCATTTTAAACAGCATTTAAAATTTTAGTTTACTGCCCTAGGATGCGTTAAAAATGTTTATTTACTTATTTTTAATGTTTTAAGATTTAGTTGATTTTATGATGAGTGTTTTGCCTGCCTGTGTGTATATGTACTACATGCATGCTGTGCAGAGGCCAGAAGAAGACATTAGATTCTCTGGAGTTGGATTTACAGCTGGCTGTGAGTCACAGTGTGCATCCTGGGAACTGAACCTGGGTCCTCGGCATGAGTAGCTGTTAACCATGGAGCCATCTCTCCAGCCCCTATGTGATATTTCATATAGCCATATACATGTAATGACCAGGTCAGGGCAAGCACCTCTTCATATCTCTATCTTTGTCAAACACCATTTCTTCGTGGTAAAAAAAAAAAAAAAACCATCCAGAACCCTTTGTTCCAGCCTTTTGGAGACATAAAGCATGTGGTCATTTTCTTCGGTCACCCTGCCATGCACTAGACCATCAGAGCATCTTTCTCCCATCTAACCGTGGTGTGGTACCCACTGGCCAACCTCACCACCCCTCTCCCCACTGCTGTCCCCTAACTCTGCTAATTACACTATCAACTTCGATGAGATCAGCTTTATAAGATTCCCCGCTCTGCTCCTCCCGTCTCCTCCCCATTCCCTTCCATCTCCAGACAACCACAGATCGACTTTCTGTCGTCGCAGATCATATTGCGTCTTAGGGAACTCTGTAACTGGAGTCATATGGAATGCATTCATTTATGCCTGGCTTCCTTCCCTCGGTGTAATTATTGTGATTGTCATCTACGCTGGAGTGCTCATCAGGAGTCTCTTCCTTTCCATTCCTGAGCACATCCCCTGGCACAGATAGATCATGTATCGTAGTCTGTTTTTCCATGTTCTTGTTGGTGGATTTTCAGATCCTTCCATCTTTGGACTATTAAAGCGGCTTTGAATACTTAGGTATAAGTGCATGAAGAGTGGTGGGTCTGGACATGTCTACCTTTTAAAATAACAGCTAAACTCTTTCCCTAGGCAATTGCCGTCTTCGGTCTCACCAGCAGGTGTGTGAGCTGCACTTGCTCCAAGGCTAACCCTCAGTGTCATCAGTGTTCAAATTGCTCTGCAAGATGTGTGGCAATGTTCATGGTGGGAGGACTTGCACTGGGGAGTGATTAATGGCACAAGACAATTTTCACCACTCACCTGCCATCCACACATCAGCTTGGGTGAAGTGCCTGGTCAAATAGTTTTACCATTTTAAAATTGGGTTGCTTATTATTACTGTCTTGAGGTTTCGTTTACATATATACATATATTGGTGTGGGGTGGGGTGAGGTTTGTGTGTGAGCATGCCCATGTTCTAGGTGACGAGAAGAGGGCAGTGGATCCCTTAGACCTGGAGTTACAGGCAGTTGTGAGTTGTCTGATGTGGGTGCTAGGAACTGAATCCTGGCTCTCAGGAAGAGCAACCAGAGCTCTTAGCTTCTGAGACATCTTTCCAGTTCCAGGATTTCTGGATGCATGGCTTTGCAGACACTGCTTTGCAGAGATTTCCTGTATTCCTCACCCACAGTATTTCTTTAACAGTGCTTTTGTGGAAAGTTTTGCCGTTCAGTGAAGATAGATTAACTAGCTTTTATTTCATGGATTATTCTTTTGGTGTCCTGTCAAAATCTTTGCCTAACCCAGGGTCACAAAGCTTTTTCTCCATTATTTTCTTTTTAAATGCTTAATAATTGTTATGGTTTGAAAGCAAGATGTTCCTTCCCCACAGGGTCATACATTTGGACACTCGCTCTTTGGGAAGGCTGAGGAACCTTTAGGAGGTGGAGCTTATTCAGATGAAGTAAGGTTCTGGGGAGATGGCTGTGTGGGTCACAACCACCTGCTTTAAGATGTCTGGTCAGCATCCTCACTTCCTATCAGCAGGGTCATGTGACTAGCCCCTCTCTCAGGCTATGAGAAGCAAGTCAGCCACCGAGCCCTCCCTCACACGCCCTCAACTGTGGGCTGAAACAAACCTGCCACTACTGACGTAGCTTCTGTTGGATATTTAATGACGGCAATTAGAACAGTAACTAACACAATGGCTCTCTTGCGTTCAGCTCTACCACCCATTCTAGTTGCTCATTGTGTGTGGTACAAAGCGGAGATCAAAGTTCACCGTGCCGCCCAAGCACCTACAATTTCCCAGCACCCTTTGTTGAAAAGACTAATTTGGCTTCATGGGATTGCCCCTGCGCCTTTGTTGAAAACCAGCCGGCTGTGTGTTTACACCTCTACTTCTGGCCTCTCCCTCCCGTTGTTGTGGTGACTTTTCTGTTTGCCTTTGCACTAGTAACATGCCCCTGAGTAGTGTGGATGAACAGTGAGCCCCAAGTCAGTGTGAATTCCTGAACTGTATTCTTTTTATTCCAACTTGGTTTCGGTATTTTATACACACGATTTTTATAGATTTGGTTGGTTGATTTCTTTTAAAAAATAATTTTTTCATTTTTATATTTATAGGAAAGTGTTTATTATTAGTGTAGGTGGGTGCACATGCCTGTGTGTGAGCATGCAGAGGGCAGGGCAGGGCTGGGGGTAGGTGTCTTCTTCCATCACTTTCTACCTCATTGTCTTGAGACAGGGTCTCTCCTTTGGAACCCTGTGGCTTTGGCTAGGCCAGATGGTCAGTGACCTCTGGATCCTCTGTCTCCAACCTTCATTGCTGGCCTTACAGCTACTCACAGCAATACCTGACTTTTTATAGGGGTGCTGGGGATTTGAACTCAGGTCTTTATATTCACAAAGCAAGATTTTACCCACTGAGTCATCTTTCAACCCTTAATTATGCCTTTTGATGCTATTATAAGGATGCTTTCAATGTCAACTTCTAATGGTTAATTCCTAGCATTTAGAGACACAACTGGAATTTGTATATTGATTTTTTTTAATCCTGTATTTCCCCCGTGATACCTGAATTGAACCCAAGGCCTAATGCACACTAAACAAGAACTCTACCAGTTAGCTACATCCTTAGCCTCTCCTCAGTTTCTCTTTTGAGACAGAGCTTTCAGTAAGTTGCCTGTGCTGGCCTTGAACTCTCTCTGTAGACTAGATGGTCATTGAGTCTGTGATTCTTCCGTCTCAGCCTCTGGGAGGCTGAAATTACAGGACCATGCCAGTAAGCCCAGATCCACATCCTCCAGTTCTGACAAGCTCACTTATTGATAGTATTTCTGGTAGAGCTCATCAGATTTTTTTCCCCACAGAAAATCATGTAATCTGTAAAACAAAACGTTTGATCTCCCCCTACCGCACCTGGGTGGCTTTTATTTCTCTTTGTCGCCTTATTGCACTGACCACAACCTCCCATACAATGCTGAACAGAGGGCGTGAAATCAGACACCTCTTGACCTTAGAAGAAAAACATCAGAATTTTCAGTGTTAATTATAATTTTTAACAATGGATTTAAAAACGATCACCAGGTTAAGGAAGCTCTCATATTCCGAGTTTGCTGACAGAAAAAAAAGAGAGAGAAAGAAAGAAAGAGAGAGAGAGAGAGAGAGAGAGAGAGAGAAAGAAAGAAAAGAAAGAAAGCTAGATTTTGTAAAATATGTTTTTGAATTTGGAAGTTATGTATTCAGTTCATATTTGAACATGTGAACAGCTTTGGTTATGTTTCAATGTTAAAATTCTACTCCATACCAAATCCATTGGGTTCTGACATGTTATCTGTTGTATAGATTGTTGAGATTTTGCTGAGACTTTGCACCTATGTTCATGAGGGATATCTATGTTTTTCTCTGCTTTCCTTGACTTTGACTATTCTGGTCTTCAATACTGGCTGTGGACAGTGAGCTGGTGAATATGCCCTCTGTTCAATTTCTGGATGAGAATATATGGAATTGATAATGTGCGTTACTTACTTGTTCAGTGGGATTCAACTGTGGAGTTCTCTGGGGGTGAAGGTTTCTTTCTAGAAAGTTTTTATTATTGTATTTTATTTTTGTGTGGCATGAGGGATTGAACCTACATTAAGCAAGATCTCTACGGGAGAGATGTCTCCATGGTTAAGAGCATTTACCACTCTTGCAAAGGACCTGAGTTCAGCTCCTCACATCCACATGATGGCTCACGACTGCCATTGACTCCAGTTCTGGGGATCTGGCGCCCTCTTCTGGCCTTCATGAGCTCCTGTACTCGTGTGGTGTGCATGTACCCACAGAAGCACACACATACACATGAAAATAAATAAACTTTAAAAATACAAAATGCCCAGACATTTTAGTGGTGAAATATAAAATCAGACCTAGCACACAGAGATCTTTAAGTGCCAGTGTCCGATCACCACCAGCAGACAGCAGTTCACACTTGCAGAAGGTTTTTGTGTAACTTCAGTCCCATCGACGGTATCTGGTTTTCACACATCTGCCTCAGCCACCAACAATGCCAAAGGCATCAGTGGCTGGGTACCCAGCTTTGGGTGGTGTATTGACCCAGTCCTGTGTTTGGTGTACTATGTAACACTGAAAAACATACCTGGACTTTCTCATGCTGACCTGAGAAAGAACATAATTATTAATTATCTAAAACCTTTAAGTATGTAATTCGCTTCCTGTTTTAAAAAGAAATTGAAGATTAATATTGTTTTCAGGTCATACCTATCTGTGAATCAGGGTGTGGTGGATCAGCATACCTGTGCAGCATACAGTGGTGAATCTGGGGATATCAGCACATCTGTGCAGCATACAGTGGTGAACCTGGGGATATCAGCACATCTGTGCAGTATACAGTGGTGAACCTGGGGATGTCAGCACACCTGTGCAGCACACAGTGGTGAACTTGGGGATGTCAGCACACCCATGCAGCACACAGTGGTGAACCTGGGGATATCAGCACATCTGTGCAGCATACAGTGGTGAACCTGGGGATATCAGCACATCTGTGCAGTATACAGTGGTGAACCTGGGGATGCTAGCACATCTGTGCAGCATACAGTGGTGAACCTGGGGATGCTAGCACATCTGTGCAGCACACAGTGGTGAACCTAGGGATGTCAGCACACCCGTGCAGCACACAGTGGTGAACTTGGGGATGTCAGCACACCCATGCAGCACACAGTGGTGAACTTGGGGATGCTAGCACATCTGTGCAGCATACGGTGGTGAACCTGGGGATGTCAGCATTCCCATCTCTTTGATTTTTGCCATTCCTTTGGGATGGGGACTTCTGAACTCTTTCAGGTCTTTGTAAAGTACATAATGAGCTGTTGGACCTGCAGTCACCATTATTTAATGTAACTATTTTGGTTCCCGTTGTCCAGCTTCCTTCTAGCCATCCTGGCACCCCACAGTTCTTCTTTGTCTCTTAAAAGTATTTTTTTAAAGTTTTTGTTTGCGTGTCTGTCCCATGTGTGCCGTGCTCCTGGAGGCCAGAAGATGGCATGAGTTCCCCCGGGGCTGGAGTTGCATGCTGTTGTGAGCCAGCATGTGGGTGCTGGTGACAAAATCTGGGCCCTGTAAGAGTGGGGTGCTCTCTTACCTGCTGAGCCACCTCTCCGGCCCCTCATATTAAAAAGCAAATATTTTATTTTATGTGCGTG
>CABHPP010145537.1:18941-41227 GCA_902168425.1 Peromyscus attwateri
GTGTGTGTGTGTGTGTGTGTGTGTGTGTGTGTGTGTGTGTTGTATGAGTGCCTGTGGACACTCACATTTATGCACACACATATAAAAGTAAGGTTGACGGCAGTTTTGTTCCTCTATCACTCTCCATCACTCTTTTGGAGACAGTCTCTCACTGACCCTGGGACTCACTAGCTGGGTAGACCAGTTGGCCAGCAAGCGCCCCCACCCCACCCCCGAGGTGGGGCACTCCATTCTTTTGTCTCTGCCCTTGAGCACTGGAAGTGCAGGTGTGTGACAACAAGCCTATCTATGTTTTTTATTTTTTATTTTTTTAAAGTATGGGTGTTTGAATCTAAACTCAGAATCTTCATGCTTACTTAGCAGTACTTTATCGACCGAGTCATCTTCTCAGTCCTCCACCTTCATCTTCAGGGCTCAGTTACTGCATCTGAAGAATGAGGTTTGTGGTTCAGTGAGGTCCGAGTGGAAGTGTGTGTAAACACTCAACTGTGACGACGGCCACACCCTTCTCCTCTGTAGAGCAGAAAGCCTGCCCTACTTAAGCTCATGAAGAAAAGACCCAAATGACCCCTCCTGGCATCCAGTCATAACCTGAACTGTGGCTTCAGGGCTCTTCCTGACAGGAATCTTGGGATTATCAATCTCCAAGTGTCGGCTCTGTACCAAGCTGTCATGACTCACCGGGACATGGACCAGACCCTGCCCTGGGAGCCCCGTCAGCGTGACTCGGAGCATGGGTCTCAGCCCATGGCCTGTGGCTGGGAGCCGACTGCTGGCCAGGGGTGGGGCTCCTAGCAGAGGTTGTTTGGAAGAGAAATAGGCACAGCTCTGAGATTTGGCCGCATCCTGAAAGCTGAAGGAGCACATGGAGCTCACAGGGTCTGTGCCTGAGCTGGACACGGAGGGTAGGGACCTTGTTTTAGGTGGCTCAGGGCAAGTCACTCTCCATGGGCATGGTCTTAATTTATCTTTTACCCAAGTGGTTGTAATGCAACCCATCAGCATTATTTTTGTACAGTGAGGCCGTTACATTTTCTTCTACCTGTTTCAAAATATTCCCTACGGTATTGATAACTGTGGTCAACTGATGATATAACAGAGCGCAGGAAAGCTGAAATTGTGTAACTGTAATTGTGTCTATCCACCCCTCTCCTCCCTCCTCCTGCTCCCCCACATCTCTGGTAACTACTGCTTCCCTATGTGTTGGGGAGCAGCTTTTCAGATTGCGTGCATGAGTGAGCTCATGTGGTATCTGATTTGTGTGCCTGGCTTATTTCATTTAGCTTAGTGGTGAGGGTTAGGTTTGGCTTTCCTGTTTTTGTTTTTAGTGTATTTTAATTGGACAAAGTAAGGGGTTTTGTTATGACATTCTGCCTATGCGACACACTTGTTGAAATTCACCTCCTCTATTGTGCGTTCTTACACTCTACCCCCCTTTCTCCTTCCTTCCCTACATCTCCGATGGCTCCCTTTTACCTTCATGTTCCCCACCCCCTACATCCTACGAATGAGAGAAGACATGATGTTTGTCTTTCTGAGTCTGGTTTATTTCACTATCTCCAGCTCTATCTGTTTTCCTGCAAACATTTTCCCATTATTTACAGATGAATAAAGCCTCTCTCTCTCCCTCCCTCTCTCTCTCTCTCTCTCTCTCTCTCTCACACACACACACACACACACACACACACACTACTTTTCCCACCTATCCATGCTGGTCACTTGGGCTGCTTTCACAATTCGTTCGTGTGAACAGTGCAGAGATGTACATGGGGATGCACACATCCCTGTGGGAGGTTGACCTACAGTCTTTTAGGCATATTCATTCTAGCTGCTGCATGGAGTAGCTCTTTGTTTATTTTTATTCTTGGAGGAGCCCCTAGACTGATTTTGATAACACTTGGACTAATCTGTATTTTCACCCACAGTGTGTGGCATCTCTTGTTTCCTGTATGCAGCTGTTCTGAGGTGGGGGTGTGCTGGATCTCAGTGCTGACGAACATTTCCGTGACGGCTAAAGGTGTTGAACACACATTTCATCATTTCGTTGGCCATTTCTGTTTATTTTGAAAAGTGTAGATCCGTTTTAACTGCCCATTTATTGATCAGATTATTTGTCCTTTTGTCCTTTAGTTTTTGTTTTTATTCATATACTAGTTTCCTGTCAGGTGAGTAACTAGAAACTATTTTCCCATTCTGAAGGTTGTCTCTTCACCTTGCTGATTGCGTCTTTGGCTGTGCAGAAGGTTTTTAATTTGATTCAATTGTGTTTATCAATTTTGCTTTCGTTTTCTCAATTACTGAAGTCCTATTTGGAAATTCCTTACTAATGCTGAAATCTAAAGATATTTTTAAAATGTTTTCTTTTAGCAGGTTCAAAATTAGGTTTTAAAATATATTTTTATTTGTATTTTTTTGTATATGTTTGTCTCTATATGGTGGTATATGCAGTGTCCACAGAGGCCAGAAGAGGCCATCGGATCCCCTGGAACTGGAGTTATAGGCAGTTGTGAGCCACCATGTGGTTGCTGGGAACTGAACTCAGGTCCGCTGCAGGAAACACTCTTAACTGCTGAGCCATCTCTCCAGCCTCCCTGACCTTAAGGTCTTGGATCCATTTTGAGTTGATGTTTGCAGGGGTGAGAGGAGCAGATACAATTCCATTCTTCTCCATGTGCATTTGGTAGTTCTAGAACCATTTGTTAAAGACACTATCTTTTTTATGTATTGACTCCTTTCTCAAAAGGCAAGTGGCTACAGCTTCGTGAGCTTATTCATGGAACTTCAACACATAGATCTGTGTCTGAACTGAAAGAACAGCACAAAGAATTAGTGATTCAAAGTGTTAGCTCTTTGAAAGGATAGCCAGAATTGATAAACTCTTTCTTAGCCAAACTGAGAGAGAGAGAGAGAGACAGACAGAGAGACAGAGAGACAAAGAGAGAGACAGAGACAGAGAGACAGAGAAAGAGACAGAATGGGAAGGGGAGGGGGAGGAGTGCTGTGGGATATTCTGTATGGCAAATGTGTTGCTAATAAAGCACTGATTGGCCAGTGGCTAGGCAGGAAGTAGGCGGGACTAACAGAGAATAAAAAGAGCAGGAAGGCAGAAGGAGACTGCCTGCCAGCCTGCCAGCCAGCAACCGCCAGGACAAGCAGCATGTGAAGATGCCGGTAAGCCACGAGCCATGTGGCAAGATATAGATTTATGGAAATGGATAACTTAAGATATAAGGACAGTTAGCAAGAAGCCTGCCACGGCCATACAGTTTGTAAGCAATAGAAGTCTCTGTGTTTCCTTGGTTGGGTCTGAGCGGCTGTGGGACTGGCAGGTGAAAGAGATTTATCCTGACTGTGGGCCAGGCAGGAAAACTCAAGCTACAGAGGAGAAATGTGGAAATTAATAAAAGTCTAGACAAATAAAAGTCTAGAACAGATACCGCCAAAATCTAGATGATCATAAAGAAACATTTTAAAAACTTATATTCCAATAAATTGGAGAATATGGACTAGATGTACATGTTTAGACACATGACCTACCGCAGTTGAGTCAAGCAGATAAAAACACTTGACAAATCGACACGTGAACAGATTGTGACAGTACTAGGAAGTCTCCCAACACACAACAGCTAGATGGGCTCACTGCCAATCTGTTCCAGATCTCTGAAGAACCAATACCAATGTCCTTTAAGGGGGCACCCTCCAAGGACCTCTAAGTTGCTCTCTTTTGGGGGGCTTTAATGATGCTTCCTTGCAGGCACAATTGATGTCATCATCCAGTTGTCATCTGGGTGACCTTCAGCCTGTGTCCCCTCCCTGGAGCCTGAGTGCTGGACCTAACGTCCTAGTCCTCTTAATCCTGCCTCAGCAGTTTCCAGCCCCTACCCTCAAACCCCCTGCCCCCATCCTCCCTGCAAGCTATCATCCAGCTCATGGGCATGCAGAGACACACTCACCTCTGCCATGGAACGCTGGAAATGGCCTCTGCATGGTGAGGGAAGGGGTGACAGAGCAACCATGAGGTGGGCCAGGAAGTCAGAGACCCTGTGATAGTGACCCATTCTCTTGGAAACCAACTGAGGTCTCATGAAAAGTGTACTAATCATTCCAACACAGCAGCCCAGTGACCTCATACCCTGCTATGAGCCCCACTTCTAAAAGTCCTACCATACTTCTCTTTGCCACACTGTGAGGCATGTCTCCGATGCATTGACCTTTGGGGAGAAGCTACACACAAAAACTGAAGTAAGCCCCACATGGCCTGCCCTGGAGACGAGTTGTCAGAACTCATTGTGGCAAGAGTTATCTGGGCCCTAGGCGACACTGGGAGAGGGAACTTCAAAGCTGGTTCCTGGTCTCTCTTGGGATTTTTGACCCCCTGTGACCCCTGGTCTGTCTTGGGATTTTTGACCCCCTGTGACCTTCCTATTGCTGACTGTTTCTTGGACTTTTCCAGTAATGAGATAAGACAGAGAAGGTGACTACATGCTTGATAGTGAGTCCTACCAAATCACTGAATTTGGGATGGTCTGGGGTCCTGACATGACTTTCTCTCTGGGTCATTATTTTCTTTCTCTTCTTTAGTGGCTCTTTGTTATCATTGGATATTTATACATTTTTATGCACTTTATAATTCTTGAAATCTTAATTGGTCCTCCTCACAATTGTAGTTAATGTGTGTGTGTGTGTGTGTGTGTGTGTGTGTGTGTGTGTGTGTGTGAGAGAGAGAGAGAGAGAGAGAGAGAGAGAGAGAGAGAGAGAGAGAGAGAGAGATGGACATCTATGACTATGCTCATCCCTAGGGTTCATTCTCAGCCAGCCTTCCCACACTGAATTCTTCTCTGCCCTTCAGGTTTATGGGTCAATGGACTCGATAGTCAGCAAAAATCTACACACATGAAGCTCTGGGCTGTGTCTGGAAGAAGGAAGGTATACTCCTTCCATTTCCATTGTTGTGATAAATTATAAAAGTCAACTTAGGGGGAGAAAAGATTTATGCTAGCTCAAAATTCCAGGTTATAGTCCGTCAAAACAGGGACATCAGAGTGGCAAGAACTTAAAACAACTAGTCCATCACATCTACAATTAGGAGCAGAGGGTAAGTGAACTCAGGCATGCTTTTAACGCTTAGCTCCGCCGTTTCCACTCATACAGTTCAGGGAGCCTAGGGAATGGTGCTGCCCACAGTGGGCTGTCTTCCCACACCAATTACTATGATCAAGACAGTTCCCCACAGCATGCCCACAGGCTAAGCTGATCTCAACAGTCCCTCATTGAGACCTCTTAGGAAAACATAGATTTTTGTCAAGTTGATAATTAAAATTTATCGTCACAGAAAGGGAAAGGACCTGTGTCCCTTGTGGGCTGTGGGTATACTGGGACAGAGGCTTTCTTTGAATGACAGGTTTGAGCACCTATCAGAGAGGCATCAGGTCCTAGGTACCTTTTCTGTGAGTCCTGGTCCCTCAGAATTCTGGAGAGTGTCATTCCTGGGCCATGCCTCCTTGCTTTCCGAAGATGATGGCACCTTTATCCCCTGACTCATCTTCCTGTTAAAGAAGCCAATGCAGGGCAGTTTCTTTAATCCCAATCAGATTCTGCTAGAATGAAATAGCACACTGGGTTTTCATGTAAGTCTACATGCTCTACTGCTGCATTCATCAGGCCTGTTTTATGCCCTTTTACGGTTCTATAGCATTCTTTAGGAAGTCTGCCTGCAAAGTTGAGTTCCCATGACCCTCAACAGCACCCATGATAACGTCTGTGATTTCACTGTCAGAATGTCTCTAAATTACCATGTTGAAACCCAGTAACCAGTATGGCAGTATTTGGGAGTGGGGCCTCTGGGTTGATTAGGTCTTGAGGGTGAGCTCTCATGACTGGGCTAAGACAGGTCCCGAAAATTGCCACACCTCCTTCTACTGTGTGAAGACCCAAGAAAGAGACCTCGTTATCCTCCATGCCTTTGCCTTGATCTTAGTTTTCAGCCTCAGAACCAGGAGAACAAACCCATATTGTTTGCTAGTCACAAAAGCCTATGATGTCTCATCAGAGTAGCTTCTGAGGACCAAGACACCAACACACACACACACACACACACACACACACACACACACATGCTATACACATACAAACCACACACACAGACATATATACACATACATACATGTATACAATACACCTACACACATATACATATGCACACATACATATATACCTCCCCATACATATTCATGCATACATACCACACATACAAATATAGCATACATGCATATACACATGTACACACCACACATGCATACATACACACATGCACAGATATATATCACACACATACACACATGTATACATACACTTTGCTCCCTGCTTTCCTGTCCCATCCTCTTTTTGTTCTTTTTACCCCCACTGAGGCATTTTATTTACATGTGTGTTTTACACCTCTAGAAAAAGACTCCTAGAATTTTCCTTCCCATGTTTTCATTTTGCTTCTTTGTGGTCCATGATGCCAGCTGACATCATCAGTACAACGAAGCTGAACTGATGGGTGGGAGCAGATTACTCTGCTGTTTTTCCAGGTCTGTGAGGTACACATGGAATCTGGGCTGATGGCTCTACTCTCGACAATAGTTTAACCTGTCTGTGAGGTACACAGGGATTTCCCTAGCTCTGTGATCGCCAGTGCCCCCCATGTTCTTACTCCCAGCTTTTCATCATCTTTACCGGTGAACCAACCCCTCATGTGTGAATCCCCATCCTCACCCTTGCTCAGGAGAAACTCAAACTAAGACCTACACTGCCCAGGAGTCTTTGTTATCCCATGCACGCCAGGAGGTTCCGCACACTTACACTCAGCCACTTCCCCCTCTTTCACTTGGTCCGGTTCAGGCCATCAGCATGGCTCATTTCTGTCTTGCAGACAAGGAGACACAGCACAGACTTGAGGTGACTTCCTGGAGGTGGGAAAGAGAGGTGATGGCCGAGCCTGAGTTCTAACCCTGCATGGTGTGATTCCATGCCTCTGCCCATGCTCCCCTCCTCCCTGTGAGTGTCTGGACCCCTTTGTGGGCAAGTTTTGTGGCCTTGACAGAGGTCAGAGTGAATGATCACATCTTTCCTAGTACTGTTAGCTCCAGTCAGGATGCGAAATTCCAGGAGACTGGTCCCCACCCCAGTGCCCCTTCTGAGCCATTTGCACACATGCCCCAGATACCATGTCTACTCCACTGATAAAGTCTGGAGCCGAGGTCTGCCAGACCACTATTCATGCTGATAGATGGACCGAGGCTGGGAAGATGAAATGAGCTTCATACTGGGCTCAGTAGCCCCAGGAGCCTCTTAACCTTCCAGCTCCCCCATGGCATGGCTGTGTGCTTTCCTGCAGCAGGCAGTCTCGCAATGTGTGCAAATTGAGCACGGTTCAGAGTTTATGGCCACACCAAGGCTCGGGAGTACTGTTTTATATGTCTGTTTTGCACGCCTTTAGCATCATAGAGGCTGAAATGAATTCCGCAGGAGAGTCAGGCTGCTCACAAGCAGAGCCAAGAATTTCCTGCAGAGGAGTTAACGCTACCTCTGGCAGCCACGGTGCACAGTGAGAAAGGCCCTGCAGAGTGTCTCACTCAGCCAGGGGCATCCAAGGGAGTTATATTCTTGGGCCCCCGAAGGCTAATTTTCCCTTTTCCAGAAAACTGGGTGTGGAGTGTGGGCTTGGAGTCAACTGATCACAGATGGCGATGGATCTTGGCATTTTCTGGAGTCCCACTGGACCATTTGATAGATGAGGCTACTGAGCTCCAAATAGGTCAGCTAATGTCCCTGTCATAGAATGCCAGAGTCAGCAGGCTCCTCTGTTCAGATACCAGAGGACTGCCAGTGAGGTGGTTCTCTGAGGTGGGGTCTGTCTCTCTGCCTTAGGTTGTTGGTCTTCTGTTGTACAAGGAACATTTTACTGCCCTTTCCTCTTAGAGTGTCCAAAGTCAGGGAAGCAAGCCAGACAGTGTGGATGGCCCTTCGAGGAGCCACAATGACAGCAGCTACTCTGGCCGGAGCAGTGACTCTTTACCAGCTCCTGGAATCCCTCCACACTCATGAAGTCATGGCTCTGTCAACAAGGCCAGCTTCAGAATGAAATGACTATGAGTGATGACATTCCCTAGTGTCAAGTATGGTCCGCTCACTCTCCTCCAGAAAGCCCTGTAGTCTAGAGCCGTGTTCATTAGCATGGCCTTGCTTAAGCTGTTCCATCTGTCTCGTGTTCCTTGGAGATGCCTAAATCCTATATCCTTCAAAGCCCAGTTCTTTCGAGCCTGCCTGGATATCCCAGACTGACCATATGGCCCATTCCACTTTCTGCTTTTCCTCAGACTCCTGGCCATCAGACTACGGGGGGGAAAATCTCTATCATTTAAGCTGAACAGCTGTGGCACTGTCCACAGCTCAAGCTAACACAACATATGAGGCCTCTGGCCAGGTGTGGGTAGGGGTGAGAACAGGAGATGGGACAGAGATTTGAAGGTTGAAGTCAAGTCACGTGGGGTGGGGAGAAAGCCTTATAGATAGAGAGTGAAGCATGCCCTAACCAGCATATGGTAGAGAAAGAGCCATCTTAGGTCAGGGTGTGTGTGTGTGTGTGTGTGTGTGTGTGCAGGAATTATTGTGCTGTATGACATCTGTAATGACAGCATGAGTGACAGAATCCATCCATGCCTGAGAACAACAGCCTGGGGTCATGTAGTCATAGTGAGAGAGCAGAAGCTAGACCTTCCAGAACACACTTCCATTTCACCTGTGAACAGAAGGGGCTGTGTGAGACTGGCCAGTGGCTCTGCACAGTGACTAGCTGGCGTCTCATCCACTGATTTCCTGGAAGTACTCGCTAATCACTTACATGGTGGGGCAGAGAGAAACATGCTTTTATTTAATAAAACCACACGTTTCTGTGTTCAACATGAGGGATTTATTGTGTGCATTTATTATGGGTGGTTCTGCAAACGTGCTGGTGCCTTGGGAGGCACCGTAGGAGTTTGCAGTGTCTGTAATAAGACCGAGCCTCCACCTTTCGCCTCTGGTGGGCTTTGCTCTTTTTATCAGCCCCTGCCAGCTGCCATGTGTATCTTCAACCACACACCATCATGACTCTGGTCCTCACGTGGTGTAAGTCCACCAGTAACTTGCTTGCCAGGCTAGGCAAGGCAGGGCACACAGACTGCTGCTACTCAGGGGAGTCATTGTTGGGGAGGCAGGGGCCACCCACCCAAGGGGGCTGTGGAAAGAAATGCCGAGATGTGTCATCATGGAGCCTCACCTGCACACGGTATGGGAATGAAGTGTTATTTATTTACTTATCATTTATGTGTATGTGTGTCTGTGTGAGTGGACGCCGCAAGTGTGTGGGTGCCTGCAGAGGCCAGAAGGTGCTGGATCCCCCGGAGCTGGAGTTACAGGTGACTGTGACCTGCTCAGTATGGGTGCTGAGACTTGAACTTGGGTCCTATGGAAGAGCAGCAAATGCTCTTAATTGCCAAGCTATCTCTCCAACCTTAATTATTTATTTTTGATATTTTTTTTTTATTCAGAATACAGGGAAGTTCTCTACCCCTGAACTAGATCCCCATCCCTTTTTCTTAATGTTGAGACAGGGTCTCACTAAGTTGCCCATGGCTGATTCTGAACACACTCTAACTCAGGCAGACCTTGGATTTGTGATCCTCCTGCCTCAGCTTCTTAAGTAGCTGAGATGACAGGTATGGTCACTAGACCTCAAAGATGTCATCCTCTCCTGTAGCCTGCATCCATACAGCCCAATCCCCAGCAGCTAATACTTGAGGAAGGCTGAGATTCTTCCTCTTCTCACAGACCGTGGTTCATGGCTGTACACAAACAGTGATTTGGAGGGACTCCGACTCCAGCACCTTGTGCTGCTCCATGGAAGGGGGCCGATGGCTCCGGTTCTTGGAGGATGAGGCACTTCTGGGTTCTGTGCCACTCTGCCTGAACATGAGATTCTTGCAAGGGGTGCCATGGCGTCTTAGTGAAGAAGGCACCCAACACAGCCTTCAAAACCATCACCAAGTGAGGCAGAGAGATGGCTCAGCAGTTAGGAGCACTCACTGTTCTTGTCGGGGACTCAAGTTTAGTTCCCAGCATCCAGATCAGGTGGCTCACAACTACCTGTAACACCGGCTCCAGGGGATACATCTCCATCTCTGTCTTTTGGGCTCCCTGGTGCCTGCACTCACATGCTCAAATACCCACCCAAAATTTAAATGATCACAAAGTATCCAAAGCAAGCAGAGTGTCCAGCAGTAGGGGAAGGGTTAGAAAGTGCTCTGTGTGCAGTGGACTAGCCTGTTAGAGGGTGGGAAGTGGTGTGGAAGGAGGTCCACCAGCATCACCGATTTCAGATGGAGCTTTGTCACATGATGCATGCAGCAGGACCTGGCTGACTGGAAACAACAGCTGTGGCTAAGGATCGGAATGCTCCTGGGGGCTCATCAGTCGCAGTTTCTATTTCTCTAACCAGTGCCAACTTAGAAGAACCAAAGTCATTTTCATTATGTTCTCACACACAGAGATGCTCCTGGCTAAAGAGCCCTGAGTGTAAACAGGACTGTTCAGAGGTCGGAAGCCTGACTGTTTACCCTTGCTCCCTGATGACGAGTCCCAGGCCCTAGCCTGGGCTGAGCGCTTTGGCATGGTCTCTTCTGGGGTGTGGGATACGCCAGTGTCACAGCTGCTGCACAGAAGGCTTTTCCATAAGCTGGACATACCAGCCTCTACTTCCCTGGTGTGCAGATTGAATGGTTCTATGCACATCAAGTGCATAGCCTGTGGCCTAGCACATAGTAGGTGCTCACCAAAGCTTTGTTTGCTCTAATTGGCCTTCTCTGGGCTGGCCCTGCATCTGCCTCTCCCATCATCCTTCCCCTTTTAGCATACAGATTGTTTTCAACTCCCATGATGCCTTATTCATCTCACCATCTGAGCAGGAAGGGACCAGCCCCCTGTGTTGAGATGCCAACATGGGTCACATCCTCTAGGATGGTGGTGCTACCTCACAAGACCTCAAAACCTCCTTGTGAAAGATATGGCATCATGTCCATTTCACAGCAAGGAAAACAGAGGTTCTCTGTATGGTGAGCTGAACGTTGGAGCCCATTTTGGTTTTCTTCCTTGAGTCTCACACAGGGGACAGGCTGTGGCAAGCGGGGCCCAATGTTATGTTTGACACCGGAGTCCGAGAAATTTGAAGTTGACTGGGTGCTGGCAAGACAGTGGGAAGGACCCAGTGGGGTGGTAGTAGTGGAAGGGCTCTGCCCTTGTGTAGACAGAGTGGCCATATTCCAGTGGGTCAGCCTGGGTGGCTACCAGCTAGTGGCCAGCTTCTCCAAACCCACCTCTCGTGTCTATACGGCAGGCCCACAGTCCCCACGGCCCATGGACTGCTGTGATGCTGACATTGGAAACATGTAGTAGATCCCAGAGAAGAGAGCTGGTGGCCATGCTGGATAGAGCAGATCAGTGGGGTGATGTGGCTACCTATATTAGGGGGCATGTGCTGATCCTCAGTTTCTTCCACTGGGACACTAACCTCTAACCTCACCTTGGACTTGGACTTTGCAGCCTGTTTTTTTGTTTGTTTGTTTGTTTGTTTTTTGTTTTGCTCCTCTAGGGGGCGTGGGTGCCTCAGCAGCACATGAGCACTAGTCCCTGTCTGACTGGAACCCAGGAAAATGAAGTTGCAGTTTCTCTTTGCTCCTGATGAGTCAGTAGCCTTGAAAATGTAGACATCAAATGTCTATGGCTCCCAGTGCCTTGTAAGGTGGTGTGGACTCACAGACGTCATAAAACATCAAATTAGATGGAAAATTGCCTGAGGTCCCTGTAAATGAAAATTGCTCTTTTTTTATGAGGGGGGAAATGACCCTTAAAAATCACAACAAACAATTCGGGGCTCTTCCTTTTATGAACCACTCACATGGTAATCCTATTTGTTCATGCCCCTGCCCTGGACCCAGCCGCGGTTTTCACAACATCGTGCTTTGCACATTCGCACGGAACTGTAATCTGAAAACAAGGCTGTCCCCTGCCTTTAGCTCTTGTCAAAGGGCACTTTGAGCCTCTACCAAGTGTTAGCCTTTGGGGCTGAGGCTGGCTTGGTTGTAGGCTTGGTGAGGGACTCAGCATGATTCAACTACTCAGTGACTTCAAGCTGGTTGCTTAACTTCTCTGGGCACACTTTCTTCTTCCATGAAAGAAGAGGGATGAGCTCAAAGGGGGAGGGTTACCATCTATGTCTGTAGATGCCAGCTAGGTGATATACGCGGTGAAGTGCCAGTATCCCTTGTTGGGTCCAGCCATGACCTGTGTCTACTCATTCTTGTTCCAACATCCTTCCTGTCTTGGGACTTCACAAGAATATTTAGGAACAAGGCGAACAGGGATGATGCTAGCAATTCTGGCTTAGAACTGCCTAATGGGGGTATGTGGCAACTTCTGGGCACGGTCTAGGTTGTCTGAGTGGGTAGCAAGCCAGGCTGCTACTGGCATCTGGTATGGGAAAAGCCAGCAATTCTGTGAGTATCCCATAGTGCACAGCGAAGCCCACCACAAAAGCTGGCTGGCCCCAAATGTCATTACTGCTGAGAAAATAGCACTGGGTAGGATCCCATGCAGAGTTGAGACTGGCTGTCCTGCCCTAGCCTGGCACTGTGGTGCAAGGCAGTGACCCTGAGCCCTGGGAGCCCTAGCTAGCAGCCCTGTGAGTCATCTTTATGATGTGAAGGGAGACTCTCCGGAGTCAGGAGAACCTCAGAGGTCACTGCCAAGCCCCAGACTGGGATAAAGAAATGTGTGTGTGTTGGGGCGGGGTGGGGGTCGGGAGTATGGATAGGGACAAGTGGCTGGGCCTGCTCTGGGTGGTGCAGGCTTTGACTTGAGTAGCTGTCCTCAATGTAAATGGAAGCAACACACTGCCACTGTCCCCTGCACTGTGTCCTTTGAGCAGGGAAGTGGAAATGACCCCACTTTAAAAAACAGAACACGGAGCCCGAGATGCCAGGAGCAGAGGTCTGAGTTGGGCTCCTAGGGATGTGATAGAGCCATGTGTGTTTGTGTTCTTTCACACTTAATTTCTACGTCACTTCCTTTGAGAGCCCTCCCAAAGAGTTTCATGCCTGCAGTAATTGGCAGGCTCCTCTCCTAGTCACTCAAGCAGTGCCTGAGGCTGACCCCGCCCCACCTGGCCACCTCATTTTTATCAGAACCCAAATCCTGCTTTTATATGCACTCACTTGTTTGACAAGCATTTATGGAGCACCTACTGTGTACTATATAGCAGGTGCTGGGCCCATAGCAGGAGACTCTACACACATCTCTGTCCCCAGGAACTGTCTACCCAGCAGGGAGTCCTTAGATGAAATGAACAATAGAAAATATGCTAGACCGACATTGAATGGGTGAGGAGAGGAGTTGTGGGGGGCTGCTGTGGGCACTGCATGCATGTGAGTTGTGGGGGCTGCTGTGGGCACCGCAGGTATGTGAGTTGTGGGGGCTGCTGTGGGCACCGCATGTATGTGAGTTGTGGGGGCTGCTGTGGGCACCGCATGTATGTGAGTTATGGGGGCTGCTGTGGGCACTGCATGTAGGTGGACATGGAAAGGCCAATGAGGCCGCCAAGGTGAAAGGAGACCAGGAGGCTGGCATCTTCTCTCTGGGATCAAGTGTCCTTGGAGAAGGCTGGTGTGTTTCAGAGCTGGAGAGCAGCCTGGGTCAGGGAGCAGTGGACTCGGGAGACAGATGAGTATGCAGGGTCTGGGAGGTGGCACCTGGCCCGGCAGGCTCTCAAAGCGTGGCTGGGCTTTGGCTCCTCCACCAAAGGTCAGTGTGTGATACCCCTGCAGCCCACACATCTGTCCCCTCTGCAAGTGGGCTGGGCGGGTGCTGTGTATCTTGGGCCTCAGCACACTGTAGGGTTCCAACAAGACCGTTCAACCAGATTGCCACACAGTAGGCGTTGCCCAGGGCCGTTCTGGCTGTGAGCCGCTAGAGGGCAGCAGCGCTTTTCCCTGCTAAGGTTAGAGTCTGCAGTCAGCCAGGCTGGTAGTGCAAGGCGCAAAAGGGCAGGCAGGCCAAAGGACCTCCCTCTACCTACTCTGATCCCTGCTCAAGACAAAGGAAGACCCGCATCATCAACACTTGCTGCCCACCATATTATATCTGAGAAAGGTGTTCAGAAGGAACAAAGGTGTCGTGGAACTTGGTGACTGTAGCTAGCCCTAGTCTTCTCCCAGCTGACCTGTCCCATGACCTTGGGGGCCCCCATCATAGCAGGGATACCAGGAGGCTGTGTGGGCTGGGGGTAAGGTGTCTTGTAGGGTGCATCAGCTTGGTGGCAAGTGAGGGAGTCTGTGAGCTGCTGGGAGGGGAGCAAAGAGTGGTACATGGCGAGGAGCAGTGTGCTGGCTGGGTCCTGCTCTGTTCTACCACAGACAGGAAGTGATAATTCTCAATGACAAACCGTGTTAAAATGACTTAAGTAACCAGAAGCATTCGTGAGCTAGGGTAGAGTTTTAAGCCTCTTCATACCATGGCAGCTTGACCTTGCAGCAAGTTTAGTCCCATAGAAAGGTTACATGGAGGCTGTGTTTGGAAAGTCCCTGTGCAAATATTTGCTAGTCAAGAAGCCTGTTTGCATATGTAAATCTGTTTATAATGAATTGCGTTGGTCAAGGCCTCTGGTCCACAGCTGGGGACTGCTTCATACCGCTGGGCCTTTTTCCGTCACTGCTCATTGCATCCAGGTCAGGCTTAGAGCTCTTGAGCCGTCCCCATTTTCCTGGCTCTTATCATGGGAGGCTTTGCTAGAAATAGCATGCCCAGGCTCATCACCTACCCTGCCCTGCTGCCTCAGTGTACCCCAGGATGGCAGCTGCTAACACACTGACTCTTGCTTAGGGCTGAGTGTCGGTTCCCAGGTTTTCTCTGTGCTCTTACACTGTGCTTCAAGCCACTCTGTTCTGTGGCTGTTATCATGAACCTTGTTTACAGATGTGGAAACTGAGGCAAGGCACTTCGAAGAGGCAGAGTTGGGATTTGAGCCCAGGTACCCTGCAGAGGCCCTGCTGCATAGCCCTGCCTTCGGATAGTCCAAAGTGCCACTTGGCCCCTGGCCATCCCTCCCATTACCCACGCATTCTCCCTGGCCTTCTGTGTTCTCTGTCTGGCAGCTCCAGTGTCTGAGCCCCTCCCCCCAGGGACTATTCCTACTCCTGGGTTCCTTGCAGGTACCCATAGAGAACCCTCAGCTTGAACGCTGGGTCCCTGTACCCGGCAAGGAAATAACTTTTTCCTCTACTTTGGTTGCGTCTGTCTCTCTTTCTTACACCACCAGCAGGTCTTCCTGGGTCTTCAAAAGACCCACGCACACCCTCTTGCTGGCTTGCTCCCCACTCCTGTGTAACAGCACACATGACATGCCACATACATGATTATGTGTTTCTCCCCCTCCTTAAACCAGAGGAGTAATTGGCTTCAAGGTCAAAACCAACACACTTGTACAAAAAGCCTCATAGACAGCCATGGCATTCCCTGCAGCTTCCCACCAAGTGTCCCCAGGCCTACCTCCTGCCCCTCACCTAGCCTAAGAAGGGAGGCATGGAAGCAGTTTATTCCTCAAACCTTGCAAAGTGGCAGCCGAGACATGCAGGCACCCAAGGAGTCTGGGAATCACAGGGCGACAACCTGAAGAGCCTCAGGGGACCTCAACACCCATTCTTGCCAGAGAACTGAGGCTTCGCCTATTCAAGGGTCTGCTTTGTCACCAGTAAGGTGGCAGCAGTCAGCCCTGTCCCTGGCTCCCCTTGCATTATCCTGACACACTGGAGACAGACAGTATGGTTAAGCGTTAATGAATGTACATAGAAAAAAAACCAAACCAACCAACCAACCAACCAACCAACCAACCAACCAACCAAACAAACAAACAAAAACCCAAAGCACACCACACAACAGGGTAGCAAGGAAGGGGTGACCCCAGGTCTGAGGCTCAGCAGGGAGGAACAGGCTGAATTTTCTTCCGAGGCACACTGTGTCCCTTCGTTTTGTCTGTACTTGGAGCTGCCGCTTTTTCCTGGGCCTTGCTCTCCATCGCTGCGGTCATAGATAAGCAGGGGAATGGCCCCATTTTATGGAGGCTGGACTTCAGTCCTTCCTGAAGCCACGGGTGGCTTTATGCACTTGGGCTTTACTTGGCCAGGTAGTAGCCCAGAGAGCCCGAGCCAGGGGGAGGGCTTATTGGCAGAGCCTGGAGACCAGTGGCTCAGATCAGAGGGATGGGGAGAGTCATCCCTGTCAGTGACACTGGAGGGGCCTGTGGTGGGGAAGAACCATCTGGCCTGCAGGAGTCAAGGGCACCTGCCCCTGTGGCTCCTGACCCTTCGTGGTGCTTCACTTTGGGACGAGTCGGTGTCGTACTTTTCCCTGACTGCAACTAGGTTCTCCAGCTTTGAAATCCCCTCTACATTAATTTTCTTTGCTCCAGAATTGTCTTCATGGTGCTGTTCTGCCGTCCTTGAGGGAGTTACAACACTGGAATGATCCTGCAGCAGTGACACCTTCCTTGTCTCCTCACAGGCAATCGAAAGGGGGAACATTGGATTAAACACACATCGCTCCAGGCTCTGGGCCTGTGGCTTCCTTTCAGGCGCCTATCTGATGCTGTGCAGGGGAGAAGTGGTCCTGAGGGGAGAGGAGGGGCAAGTGTGGCTTAGGAGGTGTGCTGGCTAGTTTTAAGTCAACTTGACACAAGCTAGGGTCATCAGAGAGGAGGGAACCTCAATGAGAAAAAGTCTCCATAAGATCAGATTGTAGGCAAGATTGTAGAGCATTTGCTTAATTAGTGACTGATGTGGGAGGGCCCAGCACATTGTGGGTGGTGCTATCCCTGGCAGGTGGTCCCGAGCGCTATAAAAAAGCAAGCTGAGCAAGCTGGGGGAGCGAGCTGGTAAGCAGCACCCCTCCATGACCTCTTCATCCTCTCCTGTCTCCATGGCCTCTGCATCCTCTCCTGTCTCTAGATTCCTGCCCTGCGTGAGTTCCTGTCCTCACTGCTTTTGATGATGAACTGTTATACGGAACTGTGAGTGACAGAAACCTTTTCCTCCCCAAGTTACTTTTGGTCATGGTGTTTCATCACAGCAATAGTAGCCCTAACTAAGACAGGTATTGGTCCAAGGACACAAAATTTCATTTATGTGGTCCCACTAGGGTAAAGGTGCTTGCCACAAAGCCTGACAACCTGAGTTCGATCCCAGGGACTCATATGGGAGAAGGAAGAAACCATAGGTTGTCCTCTGACCTCTACATGTGTACTTTGATATATGCATACACACACACACACACACACACACACAAACAAACAAAAAAAGTGTAACAGAAAAATCACTTAGGTAAAAGAAATAAGATCAAAAGCCCTGTGGCCAGCATGGGGACTCCACTTACTAACCACGTACTGTCAGCTGGAAAAGCACAGGTTTAAATGGTCTCACCGCAGATCATTGCCGGTGTTTGGGGTAATGCATAAGTAAATTGACCTGACTTAATTACCTCACGATATTCACCATCTTCCTATTCAGCCCGTAAAAATAAGCGATAAGGTTTGTGTCCACTTCGTGTGCAAGGAGGACTCAGGAGTTCCCTTTACCCTCTCAGCACCAACTGTCAGTCTTGAGACAGTTTCCTATTTGATGGGCAGAAAATTTTGGCACGTTGCTTGCAAATGCCTCTGTGTTTACTAGGAAGACTTAGTGAAATGTAATTATTCATGTATTTATTGTTTTTGTTTGCTTGCTTTTTTGAGGCCCAGGCTCCCATGGCAACCCACCTGCCTCAGCTTGCTTCTCATACATTTAAATGACCATTATAATTTTTCTTGTAGACTTAAGTAGACTGTGGTATGACCTCCTTCCTGTCTCATTCTTATTTGGGGGAAATTTGAATGAAAATAGTTGTTAGCATATCTTTTTTCAAATCTCAGGTTTTTTTTTTAGTTTTGTTTGTTGTGTCTTTATAAGATATTTTAGCAACATTTTAATACTATTTGTATAGATTAATTTTTTTTATTGCCAGGCATGGTGGCATGTGCCTGTAATTCCAGCACCCAGTAAGTAGATCTCTGTGAGTTCAATGCCTGGTCTACATAATGAGTTCCAGGCCAGCCTGGGTTACACAAAGAGACTGTCAAAAAAATATTTATATAAGTTAATCGTGTGTGTGTGTGTGTGTGTGTGTGTGTGTGTGTGTGTGTGTGTGCACACGCACGCGCATGCACTTGCCACAGCCCACACGTGGAGGTCAGAGGACAGCCTTCAGGTGTCATTTCCCTGCTTCCACTTCTTATGTGCCTTCCAGGGATTGAACTCAGGTCATCTGGCTTGTGTGTGGTAGGTGCATTTACGTACAGAGTCATCTTGCTGGCTTGTTTTTATTGATATTACCAAACATTAGCAGTGTTTTTCATTAGTGGATGCCTTCTTGGGAACTCCTTCATGCACCGAACAAAGCCAGGCAAACAGTATGCTGATCCTGATGGTCAAACACACTCCACCCTGCAGTCTAAACACCGGAAAGTATCTCTTGCTCACCATCATCTCCAGTCTCCTTTGGTGTGTGGTGTAAAGTAGAGAGGGCACTTCAGTTCTCTTCATAGTGGTCCACATCCAGGAACCACTCACGCAGCTTACTGCTCTCCCCTCTGGACCTGCTTGAATGTATCCCATCAGTTTGCCACATTTCTGCAGGCTGTCCCTGGGATCTGTCCAGCTCTGGTTTTTTTTTTTTCACCCTTACACTAAGACTCCAGTTGTGTTGGTTAGTTTTATGGCAACTCTACACACAACCTAGAGTCATTTGGGAAGAGAATTTCTTAATTGAGAAATTGCCTCTATCAGATTGTCCATAGGCAAGTTTTTTTAAAACTTTATCTTATATGCATTGGTGTGAAGGTGTCAAATACCCTGGAACTAGAATTACAGACAGTTGTGAGCTGCCATGTGGGTGCTGGGAATTGAACCCGGGTCCTCTGGGTGCTGGGTATTGAACCCAGGTCCTCTGGAAGAGCAGCCAGTGCTCTTAACCGCTGGGCCATCTCTCCAGCCCTAGCCCACAGGCAAGTTTGCAGGGCATTTTAGTGACTGATGATTGATGTGGGAGGGCCCAGCTTACTATGAGTGGTGTCACCCCTGAGCAGGTGCTATAAGAAAGCAGGATGAGTAAGCCATGAGGAGCAAGCCAGTAAGTAAGCAGCACTCCTCCATGGCTTCTGAATCAGTTCCTGCCCTGCCCTCTTCTGATGAGGGACTGTGATGTAGAAGTGTAAAATGAAATAAGCCCTTTCCTCCTCAAGTTGCTTTGGTCATGACATTTATCACAGCAATAGAAACCCTCGCTAAACCTTTGACTTGGTAAGAGCCTTGCTAAACTGGAGTTTTTCATATGCATAAACGTGGTCATCAGGAATCCAGAAGGACCTGAGCATGAGTGAGTGACGTAAGCTGCAACTTCAGACCCTCCTCTGCCCGAGCGGGATGACTCCAGAACTCGGGACCTATGTTTTAGTGTCATTTCTGTCGCTGAAGGAAAACACCCAGACCCGTAGCAATGTAGGGGAGGAAAGGGTCTATTTGATTCACAGTTCCAGGTTACAGCCTGCTGTAGATATCGCTCTGTATAAATAAACACTGATTGGCCAGTAGCCAGACAGGAAGTATAGGCAGGACTAATGGAGAGGAGAATTGAGGGAACAGGAAGGCAGAGGGGGAGACTGCCTGGAGCCACCGCCAGGACAAGGAAGATGTAAGGTACCAGTAAGCCACGAGCCACGTGGCAAAGTATAGATTAATAGAAATGGGCTAAATAGAAGAGTAAGAGCTAGACAATGATAGGCCTGAGCTAATGGCCAAGCAGTTTAAATAATATACGCTTCTGTGTGTTTATTTTATAAGTGGGTTAAGACACTGCCGGGGCTTGGCGGGACCCAGAGAGAAAACTCCAGCTACAACAGCCCATCCTTATGCGAAGTCAAGGCAGGAACTTGAAGGAGCCAGGCACATCACATCTAAGAGCAGAGAGAAATGAATCATGCATGCTAGTGCTCAGCGAGCTTTCTCCACTCTTACGTAATCTTGGGCCTGAGATGAGGGTGTGGTGCCACCTCTCTGCTTGCTGTGCCTCTCCACATCAATCAAAAGAATTAAGATCGCCCCCCGACAGTCATCCCCCCACCATTATCCCCACAGCCGACTCGACTTTGACAACTTGTCATTGAGACTCCCTTCCAGATGATTCTAGGTTGTGTCAAGTTGACCAAACTCATCATCACATCTGTACAACTGCCTGGGCCGTGGGGAAGGGACCCATTGCTGGCACAGTGACACCACCTGACCCTGCCATCTGGTTGGGGATGGTCCTGCCCTGGGTTGGGGCTATACAGCTGTAGCAGAAATCAAAGAGCTGAAACGCTACTTTCCCAGAGCACATTGCCTTGACCTTGCTCCACAGCCAGAACATTCTCGAAAAATAAATAGGGCTGTATTTCAGGAGCTCAGCTACAAACATTCTAGAACTGTGTCTGCAATGCCCAAGAATTCCTGGGCCAACTCATCATGGAGGGGAATAAATCTAAGTTATTACTGCTGATGCAGCCATTTCTTCATTCCTGAACTCAGTTTTTCTATGTTTTCTTTCTCCTCTAACAGTTGATCGATGTCAGGATAGTTAGTCCTGGGATCTCTTGGTCCGTTGCTCTGTAGACCCAAACATGTCTGCAAACAGGGCTGTGGTTTCAGACACTCAGCACTTTCGTTCAGACTTAGCTTAAGCCGTGGAATTTTTGTCTAATAATCCTCATCAGGTTTAAATTGCCGCTGGGTGTGAATTACATGGTGAGTTCAGCCAAGTGTTTTGAGGAGGCCCACACTGAAGATGAAATGCTTGACGGTACCCGCTCAGGGCTCAGCTGCTGGCGATGATGCATG
This sequence comes from Peromyscus attwateri, assembly GCA_902168425.1. NCBI lineage: Eukaryota > Metazoa > Chordata > Mammalia > Rodentia > Cricetidae > Peromyscus > Peromyscus attwateri. The sequence continues at coordinate 39,971 of CABHPP010145537.1, forward strand.
GGTCCATGTTTTATGGAAGAGAGCACTGTGAGATGAATGCCCTCATAAAATGGGTGCATGTGCATGTGTGTATGTGTGCATGTGTGTATGTGTGCATGTGTGTATGTGTGCTTGTGTGAGTATACAAAATGTCAATGTTAACCAAACCAGCAAGAAGGAGGAGTTCCTGGCAACATGTGAAGCAGGCCTCTGAAGCTATCCCCTTCTGGTACAAATAACATGCATACCAGGAGGAAGGAGTGGTGTGGTTGACTGGAATCTTTGGTTCACAGTTAAGTGTCAGTCACTTCAAACCTAGCTGCTAACTTTTCTGGTCCACCAGGCATGGTGCTAGGTGATGGGGAAATACTCATGAAACAAGACTCCATGGCTCCTGCCTTCCTAGATTGCTTCACCTTGAAGGAAGGACAAATGATGTGCAAACAACCAAACGGATTTCTCACCTGCTGCTGTAAAGCCACAGGGCACTTTACACAGAACGGGTGCTAGTGAGAAATACTGGCTTTGAAGGCCAAGGGGAGAAGTTCAAACTTCACTCAAAGTGAGAAGCTGAAGAGTTTTCAACAGAGGACAGGGATGATCTAACTGATATTTATAATTTTTCTTATATTAAAAAAATTTGTGTGTGTGTGTGTGTGTGTGTGTGCCATGGGATGTGTGTGGGGGTCAGAGGACAACTTCTAGGGCTTGGTTTTTCTTGAACTCAGATTGTCAGGCTTAGCAGCAAGCACCTTTCCTGGTTGAGCCATCTTGACCACTAATTTATGTTTTACACAGACTCTTCTGGCTGCTGGGTGTGAGGTGATTGTCAGGAAAAGAGATGAGAGTAGGCAGTCCCCTTAGGAGGCAGCTGCAGGGGTTCGGGCAAGAGGTGAGCTTGATTACTACATCAGCCTTGGTGATAGAGATGCAAACACAGCTCAGTGCATCCTTCAGGCTTCTTCAAAGGAAATGTGTGTGTGTGTGTGTGTGTGTGTGTGTGTGTGTGTGTGTGTGTGTGTGTGTATACGAATGAATTAAGACTGGCCTATGCAATTACAAAGGCTAAGGAGTCCCACAATCTGACACCTACAAGCTACAGACTCTGAGATCTGACTGTGGTTTTAGGCCTGGAGATCAGATGGTTGGCTTGAGTTCTAGGCTTAGTCAAAAGGCCTGAGAATGAGTAGAGCAGTGGTGGAAGCCTGGAGCAGGGGCTGGGGAGAACAGGAGCTCCAGTCCTGCAGGCTGTTGAGAGCGGGGGGGGGGGGGGGGGGG
>CABHPP010145537.1:41327-63608 GCA_902168425.1 Peromyscus attwateri
GGGGGGGGGGGGGGGGGGGGGGGGGGGGGGGGGGGGGGGGGCTCCCCACCCATATTCCCTCTCATTCTGCTCAGGTCTCCATGTGCTACACAGCCTTCACCACACCAGGGAATTATCCAGTTTCTCGGTGTATCAGTCCAATGTTGAACCAATGTTGAATTTATCCAGAAACACCCAGACATACCCCGAAATGATTAGTGGGAATGGGAAGTCACAAGCTCATCCATGGAGGGGGAAAGACTGTCAGGAAATCTCTCCCCTGGAAACCCCAGTGTGACCGTTTCAGCTGGACTTCCCTGTCATCTCTGTTGGATGCTGAAAGTGCCCAACTTGATGATGTCTATTTGCTACTCACTATCTGTTCTTTTGCCTTTGCTTGCTAAGTACTTAATAAGCTTACTCATTTGAAGCCGAAAGTACAGGCATCGCCAGACCATTCTCTGGACAGAACAGTAAGGTGAAGATCTGGGGAAATGGCTCCATTTGGTAAAATGATTGCTGGGGGCAGTGATGTACATCTGTAACCCCAGTGCTGAAGACAGTGGAGTGGAGACCAGTGGAGCCCTAGAGTTCAATGGCCAGCTAGTATAGCCAAACCAGTGAGCTCCATGTTAAGTGAGATTCCCTATTTCAATCAATCAATCAATCAATCAATCAATCAATAAAGTAGAGAGTAACTAAGGAATACACTCAACATTGACATCTGTCCTCCACATGTATGTGCACACAAGCACATGTGCACACACACAAACTTGTATACACACATACACACACAGAGTAGATGTGGGCATTAGGAGAGGGCTTTATTGATTTAATACTGGTATTTTCATGAGAAGATAGCGACAAGGATGCACACATATACGTGCTCCATATACTTGTTATACGATGTCTCAAATTACTTCGGGGGTTCTGCTGTCTCTGGATGTGGTCCCCAAACCTTGGATTAGAACCACAAGTCACAGCTAGCCTCTTCACTTTCTAGATGTACAGTTCATGTTTCTACATTATCAGCAGTAGGAAAACTGACTGACAGAGTGGAAAAAAATTCAGAAATTCTTAGAGGTCAGTGAAGATGAGGCTCGGGACTGTGGGCTCTACAGCTCAGAGATTGTTGGCAGCCTTTAGAGCTGTTTTTACAAGTGAGGGTTGAGGAACACCAGAGTCTACCCTAGAGGTGAAGGAAGCTGCTGGAGAATTGTAAGTGGTGTCTCACTTGCTTTGATTTGGCCGTTCAGGAAGCCCAAGGACAATGGATCAGTGAGGGACAGAGGGCAGGAAGTGGAGGAGAATTGGATAGCTCCACAGTTTACAGCAAGAAACAGTCCACAGAGATCTGCTGCTTATGATAAACGTGGGAATGATGGGAATGATGGCAGGCCATACGGGGTAGCTAATGCCAGGACAACATGGCTACTTAACGACACGTGTTTTAGATACTTCATCACCACCTTCAGGGGACAGGACTGTCATTATTTTCCTGTTGAGACTGGGAAAGTGGAGGAAAATAAGAAAACATGAGAAATCAACCCAGGACCATACAGGCAGAGGAAACAAGATAGACAGAGGGGGCATCTGAGAAAGGCCTGGGTGGCCATGCTAGGGACCTTGGCTTTTGCCCTGAGTCAAATGGGGAGTCACCAAGGGGTTGTGAGCAAAAGGACCCGAGCAGATTTTAATGTGTCAACCTACGCAGCGAGCTGAGAACAAGCTGCAGGAGGGCAAGCTTAGCAAGAGGTCACTCAGGAAGCCATGGCTATAATCCGGGGCAACAAATTCACGTGACCTGGGATGGGGTGGGCAGCAGTGGTAAAATGAGAAGTGCTCAGATCGTTGTACAGCTTAGAGTCTCTCTCTCTCTCTCTCTCTCTCTCTCTCTCTCTCTCTCTCTCTCTCTGTGTGTGTGTGTATGTGTCTGTGTCTGTGTAGCTGCAGATCTGTGGGTCTGTGGGTTTGTGGGTCTGTGTAGCTGTGGATCTGTGGGTCTGTGGGTCTGTGGATCTGTGGGTCTATGGGTCTATGGTTCTGTGGATCTGTGGGTCTATGGGTCTATGGTTCTGTGGATCTGTGGGTCTATGGGTCTATGGTTCTGCGGATCTGTGGTCTGTGGATCTATGGTTCTGTGTGTCTGCAGGTCTGTGGGTGTCTATGCGCATATGTCTATGTGGTGTGCATACATGTGGACATCAGAGGCTAATATAGGTGTCTTCTTCAATTACTCTCTACCATATTATTTGAGACAGAGTCTCACACTGGCATTGGTTGGCAATGATCCCCCAAGGAATTTGCTAGGCTCTGCTTTCCCTGTGCTGGGAGTCGCCATGCCTGGCATTTTTACTTGAATGCAGGGGATCTGAACTCGGGTTCTCATGCTTGAGCATCAAGCTTAACTGACCGAGCCGTCTCTCCAGTTTTGCCTTGGTGTGGGATTTTCAGATGTTCTGGTTGAAGGTTCTGTGTTAAAGAGAGGAGCTGAAATGGGTTCTTCCCTTCTTGATCCATGCATAAACACTGTCTCTGGAGCCATGGAACCAGTGGGGTCATTTCCCAAGAAACAGCTCAGGCAGAGGAAAGGAATAGACCAGGGCTGAGCGTGGATCAGCCATGCTGAGGAGGAAGGGATGGAACAGGCAGCAAGGCCAGGAGGTCAAGATAGAAAAGGAGAGCCTTGGACTCGGTGTAGAAAAGGTGTAGGTGTGAAGGATGATGAAGAGAAAGTGGTGGGCTGGGCCCAGTCTAGTGACCATGATGATGACCAAGAGTAAAATGGATACAGGAAAGAAAAGAGAGCTGACTGTTGAGTAAAAGTTTCAGAGCACAGGTCACACTTGGGCAATGGGAGAATCCCATGGGCTTCCAAGATGGTAGCATAGGGTAGGATGAGCGACACCCAGGAAAGACCGGGTTGAAAGGCCTGAGGAATGTGTGCTAGATACGAATGGAAGTGGGGTTGGTGGCCAAGGTCAGCCAGGCCTCAGGTAACCACTGGAGGACATCAGAGGAAGGATGGGAAATGTCCACAGTAGCATGGTTGCCCTGTCTGGTGGGTAGAGAATGGCTTCCTGGGAAGGGAACAGTGTCAGAACATGGGCCTGGAAGCTATTGTCCTGGGCAGAGGTCAGGAGAAGGCTTGTCTGCAATGGTGGTTTTTATGTTGGGAAAGGGGAATGCATGGATTCTTGGGCTGCATGGGTATTGCATATTGCAAGTGGCCCCCCGAATGCTTGGCTCCCCCAGCATTGGCTTCTGATGTCAAATGCAGCTGGCTAGACGTCTACATGTAGTTTCTATGTGGAGGTCCTGGGTAGTCTCACTAGACTGATTCATGTTTCCCTCAAATGAACCTGTGGAATTTGTGTTATCACCACCCCTATCTTACTGATGAAAGCAGGGCCCAGAGGCTGAGGAAATATGCCCACAGCACATAGATACCCAGTGCCAAGCTGGGGCTTGTTCCTCATCACCTCTTCACTCAGTTCCTTTGCTGGCTTCACTGGGGGATTAAATCCATTCAAACAGGCAGCAATCCCACAGGGGAAGATGTGGGAGAAGCTTGATTGGCATACCCTTACTTAGGACAAAAAGCCTGAAGAGTGAAGAGAGACCTGTGGGAAAACTGAGTGCTGAACCCCATCTGGATGGCATGAGTGTCAAGAGTTAATGTCAAGGTGGGGAGGAGCAGATGGAGACAGCACTGAGCAGCTCATTCTGAAGGAAGATGCTTGGGTCAGGGGCTGTGCTCTTACCTGGCTTAGTGATGGACAGGTACCCAGAAAGCAGCAACCTCATTGGTTAGTTTTGAAGTTCAAAGCAGGGGACCCCTCAGGAACTGATAACCTCAATTGGAGCTGACAGGTTCCAAGCTTTCTGCTAGGAGGGGGTTCTCCTTTCTGTGACCCCAGCCCTGCAGCTGGTTTGGGGACAGAAGGCTCTGCCTGGCCAGGCCTGACCATCACTAGGGTTGTTCATGTCCCATTTCCACCATGCTTTCAGCTCCAGCCATGCTCATATTGGAGCCTCATGCCTGTGCCTTCTCCTCTTTATAGCTCACCAGTTCTAGACCTGTTTCAAGTCCTTTTGAAACCTGGATCCTCCGAGAAACTCCGTTGCCTCCTGAACTCACATGCCTCCTCCTCTGCTGTTTCCGAGTTTGCAGACCATCTCCTTGGATAGCTGTGAGAAGGAACCTTTTATTTTTCATTTCAGTGTCTGTCATGTTCATGATAAGCACTTGGTAACCATAGAAGAAAGGAACATGCAGATATCTGAGATGCTTAAGTTAGGCCTGGCCTCCATGGTCTGCTTCTGCTATTGAGAAATTGTGAAGGGATTCTCAGAGCCACCTGACCAAGATTTAGGCACTCATCTGTATGTCTGGAATCCCTTCTCTACCATTTAATCTTGAATTATAGAATTTCCTGCTACTGGAGACAATGTTTACTGATATACCTACCCCCTACCCCAGCAATGTCATGGGGGAAGATTCAGTAAGATGGGGAACACCCTGTGCCAGGCACCATTGTTGATGGTGGTGGTAATGTCATAAAAAGTCATTGTGTGGTATTATTTTCATCTGTGTAGGAATTATTCCTTGAAAGAATATTGTTGGCTCAACTGAGCACCTGCTCATGTATACATTAAAATGCATACCTCTTGGAACTTGAATGTGTCCTTATTTGGACATAGTTTTTGTGCAAGGTTATCACGTTAAGATGATATCAAGCACTAGGGAAGCAGGGCAGGGGCAGCATGCTTTCCTGAGGTTATAATGGGTGAAGTTGGGCCCTAGTTCAACGATGGGTGTCCCTGTCAGAGAGAGACTGGGACAGAGACAGACACAACAAAAGTGACATCTGTTGAGAGGAGTCCGAGGTGACTTGTCTAAGAATCGCTGTGACCGCCCATAGCTGTAGAAGGCAAGAGAGAATTCTGTGTTGGATTTTGGAGAACACACACTCTGCTGGCACCTCAGCCCAGAACACCTAGCCTCCTGCACCACAAGACCACACGTTTCTCCGGTGTCATGCCACCTCTGTGGCACCTTATTGCAGTAGTCCTATGACACTGGCAAAGTGGCTGTCACCCGGGCAACCTCTGCAATCATCTGGGAGTCAGAGTGTCTGAGGTCATGAGAACAGCCGCCTGTGCAGCTCAGACCCTGATGTGACACAGGCCACACATGGGAGTACTCCCAGGACCCAGGGCCATTGCCAAGATTCTCTCCTGTTGGGTTCCTAAGTTAATGAAATCAGTGTGTTTTACCTGCAGGGGACCATTGTGGGAAGAACATGGGCTTTGGGATCATGAGGCTTGGCTTTATCCAAGCTCCCCACTCAACAGGTGGTGACCTGAACAAGTCAAATCCCTCAGCCCACCGTTAGTCTCCTTCAATGTCCATGCCAGATGTGTAAGACCTGAGCCTTGTGACTGGGCAGGGTACCTCCCTGTGGGTACGGTGTAATATGTTCCCAATGGTTACACCCAAAGGGACACAATTCTCCTAACCTCCTTGGCAGAGCTGTTTATTCAGGTGGGGTGAAACAGACTCAGACATGGGCTTGATGGAGAGGAACCAACAGTTGCATCATGGGAATAGCAGGTGCTCTGAGGCAAAGTGGGGAAAAAAACCCCTCTGTGGCCACCATGCGGCAATACAACAGCACCCATACTTCTCACAGTAAAGGTTTATTTGGTGTTCATAACCCTTCAGTGAAAGGGTGGCTCCTTCACACTATGTAAAAGCCTTGTAAATGCATTGCAAAAGCAGTAAAAATGCTTTAAACTGAGAGAAGGGAAGGAAAGCTTGTGCAGGAAAGAAGCATAAAGTTGAAGCCTCTTCAGGTGTCAGAAGAGACCAGAAAGAATGGTCCCATTATTTCATTAAAGCAGTCACAAAGACATGGGTTTTTGCCGCACTCAAGCTGCTTGCTCCCCAAAGAGAAGCCAGTGTGCACTTTACTGTTTGTGCCTCTTATACCTCAGTGAGACACTTAGAAGCTGACTTCCAACCTGTGTGCAAAGCATGCTCAGCCGGACGTTCCTAACTGTTATTCCAGAAGGTAGAGAGACATGTGGCAGGTCTAGCGGCTACACTAAAGGGAGGCCTGGGGTGCTGTGGCTGTGCTGTGAACAGCTGGCCCAGCTTCAGGTCTCTGGATCAGTCTTCTGGTCCACCTGCTTTCTTAGCTGTGCTGGTCTGGAGGAGCCGTGGTCTCGGGGATCGGGTATTCCAAAGCATTGCAGTCATCCGAGAGGAACACCAAGTCCTGGAAAAAACAAGCAAGCAGTGAGCTGGTGTGCTGCTGTGGGTGTCTCTGAAGCCCTCGAGCAGTCCTAGGGTTCCTGTCACCCTCCAAGACTGCCCGAGCATTGCTGGTGTGTAGAAATACACCCCGTCCCCAAGGAGAACTAGTGTCCTTTTTTCTTCATATTCTCATTGGAATTTGCTCAGGCTTCGGTTGACCAGATGGACAGATGGCTGAGTGGTGGGCAGAATGAATGGATGCAGCTATTGCAGAAGAGTGCTAGCTCCCACCTCCAGCTACTTTGGCTGGTGCACACCACACACCAGGAGGCACTCTAATAATTTCAACTTCCTTTCCCCATGAAAAACCAAGGGAGTTCAGGAACAAAGAGGGAATGTCATAGGAGAAACTGACAGCAAGCTAAGGATTCTGGAGGGGAGGGCCTTACTCTGGCCAGGCCGGTACCTCCATATGTACATACACGTGCCTCCCACATACTCTCCCCACACACTCACACCCATACACACAAGCGGAAGACAGAGGAGATAGCTCAGTAGGTAAAACCATTTTCTGCACAAGCATGATGATCCATGTTCAAATCCCCAGCACCCATGTAAGAGGCTATGTATCATTGTGCACATGTAATATCAGTACTGTGGGGAGCAAAGAGGAAGAATATTTGGGGCCTACTGTCTGCCAGACTAGCTCAAGGAAATAGGCAGAGAGTGACAGAGCAAGACATTGATGTCTCCTTTTGGCTTCCACTTGTGTGCATACACCACACATTCATGTTCTCTCTCTCTCTCTCTCTCTCTCTCTCTCTCTCTCTCTCTCTCTCTCTCTCTCTGACACACACCAGTATCTTTTTAAGGATCTTGGAATTTAGAATTGCATATTTAGTCACCTTGCTAGGTATCTTAGGGAGAGACAGTACAGCAGTCACACTGTAAGGGTGTCATTATTGGGACCTTTCCCCTGATGTCACCAGACGGCCACTAAGTCCCCAGCTCATTCCTGAGCTGTGAAGAAGCGTCAGGGAAGGTGAAGATGAGGACACGTTACAGAACTATCCAGGGCTGGCTGGATCTGTGGGACCACAGTGCTAGCTTTCTGTTCCCTCCCTCCCCAGCCCCTCTGGTGGCACTCACTCCCACCCAGACCCTCCTCCTTCAGAAAGCGTCCTGTGACTCCCTCTGGCTCCTGCACTCTGCCTCCAGTGTCCATGGAATAGCCTAGAAGTGAGTCGCCTGCACGGGCTCCATGTGCAGCCGTGGGAGGCGAGGGTCCGCATTCTGAGTCCTGCTCACTTAACAAGGGTGTCTACTCTTGTAGAAAGCCTTCTTGGAGCGGAAGTCCCTCCCCCAGCCCTCCTCCCTGTGACGCCCATAGGAGGAAAGGGCTCCCGAGTGCCTCACACACCCGTCTGCAGAAGGAGTTCATGATGGTATACAGCTTCCGCACTCTGTCCTTCAGAGTGTCCACTTCGGTCATTTTCCAGCACTGAGGAGAGGCCACGAAGTCCCGCAGCTTGGCCAGCACACAGTAATTCTGAGAGTGGGGACAAGAGAGGGCTTTGGGAGAAGTAGGAGCCAGAGGCCCAGAGATTGAGCTCATGAGTCCTCCCACATACCATAAGACCTCTCCCCACCCTGGCTGGCCCCTCAGACAGCAGCAGAGGTAGTTCACACCCACCCCGCCCCACCCTGCCCCACCAGGCAACACTCTCTTACATGGATATCCAGGTAGAGCCGGGGCAAGTACCTCACACACGAATCCTGCAGGAAGGAAGCAAGTGGATGGGGCAGCTGGTCACAGTCTGTTCCCTGGCGGCTGTCCCCAGCCAATAGCCCCAGAACTTTTTTTTTTTTCTTCCCTGATCATGACACTCACAGCGCATCTTGCATCATGATCCCTGCTCTCCCAGAATCTTTCTTCAAAGCATAACCTTTGCAATACTGTGAATCAGGACACCATTTATACAAACGCATGTGTACAGACATGCACAAACATGTGTATGATATTACATAGTATTATGGGTATAATGTATTCATAAATGTAAGCTGATTTTTAGAGTAGCTGTTTGAAGACTACATACCCACATAAATATATTATATATTTATCTATATGAGAGCTTTAAGCTATAACACAGACACAGCAAAATATGTAAGATATAACATATACCATTAAGAGGTGTGTGTGTGTGTGTGTGTGTGTGTGTGTGTGTGTGTGTGTGCAGGACCAAGGGCCTGCATATCTAGTGCCCTCCCCTCTGTGAACCTCCGTGTGACCTGGGCTGCTGTTTCCCTTCTCTGTGACTCAGTTCCCCAGCTGTGACATAGAAGAGGGGGTGTTTCGTCTTCCACTTGGTCTCACTCTGCAGTTCTGCTCCTGCCGCCTAGCATCAGATGTCCCTAAGCTCAGTGCTCTGTTTCAGGACAAGGGACTCGGGCACAACGGTCTAAAGAAGTGCTGCACAAATGAACGTAAGTTTATCAGATGGAGTTGTTAATATGCAGCCTGCAAAGCCCCTGGTGCTATGTAATACATATTTCACCATGGGTAGCTGCCGGGAGAGCGCATGCCGGCCTCCAAGTGTTATAGCAGCAGCTGCCTCTAGGTGGCAGGATCGCAAACACTTTTTTTTTCCTCCGTCCTTTGTGCGTTTTCTTACTGTTCTATGGTCGCTTTTACCATGAGACAGTAATGCATGTAATTTAACTTTTGAAAAGAAAATACAGCGTGTTAAGATAATGTGAACCCTAATACCTGAGGAATTTGGGGTTCTGTTTGAAGTGTGTGCAGGCAGCCGAGTAACACTTTTGAAGTTTACCCAGGCTCTCAGGGAGTTGGATGTGTTTTGCTTCTATTAGAGATAAGCAGGCAAAGGACCTGGACTTTCCTTCTCTTGAAGCACTCCTCAGGGGACCCCCCGGAGTTCCTGAGGTCTTCCTCTGAGGATAGGGCTAACAGCCTTAAGGCTTGTCCTGTGTCCCTATAGTCAATCCTTTCAGCCTCATTGCACCCAGGAGGATGCTGTTATCCCCCTTCTTTACAGAGAAAGGAGCTCAGACAAGGGCTGAGCAATTGTCCCACAGTCCCTCAGCAGATAAGGAGTGTGTCACCCCTTGGCATACATTACTGCTCATTAGGCTGATGACAGAAAAAAGATGCTTAATTCATTAGTTCTATGTAACCCTCAACTTCTAGTCTCTATAGGGAGCTGTTTTTTTTTAATTTTTATCTTTTTTTATCTATCTATCTATCTATCTATCTATCTATCTATCTATCTATCTAACTATCAATCTATCATCTATCTGTCTTCTCAAGGCAAGGGAGGCAAGGGAGGAACTTACCTCAGGTTCTGAAGCCTGCAGGCTCTGAAAGTCAGCCATGATCTCACGGCTCAGGGTCAGCATCCGGGAGTAGCAGGTGGGGGGCGCAGGCTGTACTGCCAGAGGCCAGAGCACCACCGTCAGCAGCGGCAGCAACAGAGGCAGTGTCCCGGGTGCCATTGTGCCCGCTGCCTACCACTGGGCCAGCTGCCCCTTTAAAAAGCGGCTGGGGGGATATCCAGGGCTCAGGCTCCCCTCCTTTTTCCTGTGGAGCCCCTGCCAGGGCCAGGCATCCAGGGAGGGTGGGACCAAGGATGAGACACGCCCATAGGGTGTCTGGGACACTGGATTCTTTCAGAAGGAAGCTGTAATAAGGGGAGGGGGGAATTTCAGGCTTGGGGAACTGGAGGCACCTAGAAGGGAAACAGGCATTCATTTTCTACCAGAAATTTCTCTCTCTCATGGCAGAAAGAGCAGTTGAGAGGGTCAGAGGGGAATAGGGAGAGATGGGAGAAAGGGAGATTGGATCAGAGGCCAGGAAGGGGCAGTCTTGCCCAGTATCAAGAATTGCAGAGGCGGGGGTGGGAGGTAGGGGTGGGGGACGACTCTTTCCTAAGACTGGCTGATATCCCAGGGCAAAATTCGGGGTAGAGGAGGACTAGGGTGCCCCTGATCCTTCCACTCTGCTGAGCAGGACAATGTGTAGGGCTGGGATAAGGCAGACATGCAGCAATCACTAAGGAGGATGGAGACTGTTGGGTGCAGCTCTGGGTCTGGAGAACAGGCTTCCTTGGGTACCTCATCCAGGGAGCAGTCACTAAGCAGGACGGAGACTGTTGGATGCAACTCTAGTCCTGGAGGAGAGGCTTCCTCTGCACGTCTTTACTGTGTGACCATTCCTGAGCCCCCACTATGGGCCCCAGAAGACAGAAAAAGAAAAGCCTGCATCTTTTTAGGGCTGAAGCAGCTCTGAAGGAGGAAACACTTAGATGCTGAGGTACAGAATGCCTTCATCCTCTTTCCAGCTCCATCCTTGGACCAATGTCTGCTTCACTCTCCCACCGAGTGCAATCGTTTGACAGGTGTCCCCAGCTCAGGTCACGGTGATGAATAGTCAGGATGGCTGCACAGGCCAGGCCAAGCTTATGCCAAGCACGTTGCCACTCCAGGAGTCACCAAGACTTCTGAGCTAATGTTATGGCCTCCGCTAAAGTCTGACCTTGCCACAGGAAACAGTTCCAAAGAGGGAGGCTCACAGAACCCTGCGAGTTGCTTAGACGTCAACACACATCAGGGTGACTGCAGCAGCATCTGCCACGCTTCACAGCACAGCAGCAGAGTGTGTGGGTCACTCTTTTCCCCAGACAAGAAAACAGAAGGTCCTGGGGAGTATAACACTGGGTAGTGGCGCCAGGACTTTAGACCCATGTCTGGACCTGCCTGGCACCAAAGCCTCCCACTTCCAGGGGCCTGGCTGAGCTGCCCATTTGATGACCTCAGCGACAGAAACAGAGCATGGTGTCCCAGATGCAGACGGGACAGAGGTAGCCGCAGGGATGAATACCTGGCCCCGTGTTTGTGGGAGAATCCCCTCCCTCCCCAGACCTGGCGCCTGTTCCCTGTCTGTAAACAGGTGGCTTCAGCCTGGGCAATGTCTGCCATCCCTGCCAGTCCCCACACTTTGTTTATCTATTTTCCAGTGTTCAGAACCCTGGGTAGGAATCAGAAGTTGCCCCTTCCTGTTTTGTAGGCAGCAGTGTGTTCCCCAGAATCCTTCGGGGAGTTGACCTTGGACCTGGGGCAAGCAGCACTCAGTGGGCAGAACGGTGTGGGATTCTGGGGGCAGATCACCAAATGGCGCCTTTCCTATGGATGTAGTCGGCACACTCTGGCCTTAGTGGTACAGGGTCTGTGTGGCTCCTGGCAAATGCATCACCTGACCAGGGACTGCAGGTCTGTTTGAGATGCCCTAGGACTTCAGGATGTGTCAACACCGACCGCAAATCCAGGACACAGGGAAAACCAAACTGAGGTTCCAAACAAGTCCCCTGCAGCATTTTGACATTGCGCTGCTGGGAAGCATAGTCCTGTGTGTGTTTGAGCTGAGACAAATGCATCAGTGGGAGCCTGATCCTGTTCCTCTAGACTACCATGTGGGGCTGTGAGCAGAGCTTCTTTCATGATTCAGATGAGCACCAAGCCCTGGGATGGCTTCTAGGCCTGACACTCAGAGTTCACACATCCTGTTTATGGACCAAATGAGTGTCAGGCTGGTCTCTTGGTGGACACTGGCCCTGGATAAGACCTGGCTGATGGTGGAGCCCTGAGAGTCACCATCTGGTGGTAGATAGGGTACTCAGCCAGGCCCATAGGGACCCCATGTGAGACTTTGTAAAATGACATGTGGGCAGACAGAAAGCGCCCCCCCCCCCCCAAATTGAAGAAGTACCCCATACCACTTCGTGGGAAGACAGCAGAGAAGGGACAGCCTTTGTGGAGCTCAAGGACTATCTGGGTGCATATGAGGTATTCTATTCCTTCTGTGGTTACAGGACAGCCTGTGTCCTGAGCATGAGATGTTTTCTGTGTCTCCAAGGACTGTTCCTCTTCCAGGATGAAGACCCATCTTGTGTGTGTGTGAGTGTGTCCACTTATACGTGTGTATATGTTTGTGTATATGGAGGCTAGAAATCAACATCAGGGGTCCTTTCCAGCCGCTCTCTACTTTGCTTTTTGAGGCAAGGCCTCTCATTGACCTGGGGCTCACCAATTCAGCTAGCCTGGCTGGCCACTGAGCTCCAGGGACCACCCTGTCTCTGCTTTCCCAGCACTGGGATTACAGGCATGTGCTGTTACACACATCATTTTTCTCTGTGGATGTGGGAACCTCATGCTTGCATGGGGACTTTACTGACTGAATCATTTCCCTAGCCCTGGAGGGCTGACTTTTTCATATGTATGTCCGAAGTGCCTTAGGACCACTCTTGCTATGCAAACATCAGAGCACAAGTATGCTAAGAAACTCACTACACACACACACACACACACACACACACACACACACACACACAAACACACACACACATATATCTGCAACCACTTTCCCTTTACCCATTACTCCTGCCCCAGATGTCCTGGAGGCATCTGGTTTTGGGGAACTGGCCAAAGGCACACACGTGTGCATCCTACTCAAATGTCCCACCACAACCCCTCCAAACCCTGTCTCCTTATTCATGACTCCTTTAACACAGTAGGCTGCTGCAAAAATAAAGCACCCCAGGGAGTCCTTTGTATGTCCCCCAAGATAGCTGTCATCCCCAACAGTGTCTTAGATGAGGTCCAGACCTTTCTGTAGCACAGACCTCCTTATTTCCGCCCAGAATGAGGCAGAGTGACAGAGCCTGAGGCTGTCTGGGTGGGTACTCGTTACCTTCTCAAGCGATTCTTCCTGGATAGGCCAGGCACAATGTCTCCCAGAGTCTACCGCAGGCCCTGCTGGAGGAAACTGAACCAGAGAGACTCTGCTGCCCTCATGGAGGGCAATAAGCATATTGAACAAGGAGTGTAACAGCAGAAACATTGTGCTTTGGAGCTCCAGATCCAACCCACTGGTCAGCCTTGGAGCATCTCCATTCCATTTGAGACTTGAGGAATGTAGAAGGCATGGAGCTATGTGTGTGTCTATGTGTGTGTGTGTGTGTGCTGATTTGAACGTGTAAACTACATGTTTGAACACGTGTTCCCAGCAGGTAGCACTGTTTAAGTGGTTGTAGAGTCTTTAGGAGAGTGGTTCTCAACATGTGGGTTGTGACGCCTTTTGGAGTCTAACGGCCCTTTCACAAGGGTCACATATCAGATATCCTGCACATCAGATATTTACATTACAATTCATAACAGTAGAAAATTACAGTTATGAGGTAGCAATGAAAATAATTTTATGGTTGAGGGTCACCACAACGTGAGGAACTGTATTAAATGGTCACAGTTTTAGAAAGGTTGAGAACCACTGCTTTAGGAGGTGGGGCCTAGCTGCCAGAAATCTACACTGGTGGCAGGCTCTTGTCCTCTCCTTCCTTCCTGGGTTGTTTGCTCTGTGAAGTGTTCTGTCCCAGGCTCCTGCTGCCTGGCTGAGCGGCTCTTTTCCCTGTGCCTGTCCTGCTATAGTGTGCGGACTGAGGCACTTCAAAACCAGGAGCTACAGTCAGCTTTCCTCTCTGAGGCTGTGTCTGTCAGGGACTTGGCTGCCACGATGAGAAAAGTCACTAGTGTTGGGTGGAGGCCTAGAAGTCGTCATATGTTGTGAAATATTTCTTTACACTGGGTAAAGATGTATTGCTGTAATTGGTGTAATAAAAAGCTGAATGGCCAATAGCTAGACAGGAGAGATAGGCAGGACTTCTGGCAGAGAGAACTCTGGGAAGAAGGAAGGCAGAGTTGCCAGTCAGACTCAAGGATGGGTAGTATGGAGATGATGTAATACCATATGGCAGAATGAAGATTAATATAAATGGGTTAATTTAAGTTATAAGAGCTAGTTGAGAACAAGCCTAAGCTAAGGCTGAGCTTTCATAACTAATAAGTCTCCATGTCTTTATTTGTGAGCTGGTGGTCCTGATGAGAAAGTACTGCTGTGCATGGCACCCAACATGGGTCACCAGATGTAGTGATTATCTAAGTTATTCTATTATTAATAAAAACTTGGGAGTCAGATATGGGGTTAAAACCTGATTGATCAGAGAAGCAGCAGAGAAGCAACCAGTGATCTCCCCTTTCTTGATCCAAAAAGGCCTGTACATCTTCCTAAGTCCCTCCCCACTACTTCCTGTGTCTCTCTATATGTCCTTGTCCTTCAAAACCTCCATGGCTAATTTGGTCAGCTCCGCCTTCTGATTTAAGGCAAACTTTATTGTCACAGTGGAGTGGCAGTGTGAAGAATTTTCCTGCAACAATCATAATGTTCATTATGCTCACAGAAAGAAAACTCTCCCGAGACACCTCCCTCAGTTTAACTCTGAATGTGTTCTGTAGTTTCCTCTAAGTGCCACACTGAACTATAATTACCAATGCACACATTAGGAAGGGAGTTAAGTCATGAAAGCTGTGTCCTCAGAAGTAGACTAAGGCCCTTGTCTTGGGAGGGGGCTAGTTATCATGCATAGACTAATTAGAGTTTCCTGTCTACTGCCCTTTATACCCTGTTCATGGGCCCTCTAATTCCATAATGGGGGACTCCAATCCAATAGATGCCAGTGTCTTCTCTTGGACTTCTTGGCCTCTAGAACCATGAACCAAATAAGACTATATTGCTTGTAAATTACCTAGATTTGGGTATTTATTGAAGCTACAGAAAACAGGTGATGTCAGTGTGTGTTCTTTGTCCATGACCTCAGGTTTTCAGGGCTTGGGTCCTTTTGAGCAGTTCTGGAGGAAGAACATTTGTCTTTCCTCTTGTCTGCTCAGATGGGCATGCTGTAATGAGTGATGCTGGTGGCCAAGGAAATGTTCTTTCCTCAGCCCCAAGAGATTATGGGAAAGTCCTGAGAAGACCACAAGAAGCAGGAAGTCACTGTTTGCTCTGGCTCTGTGTAACTTGGCTGGAACGCAGAACGGATGTTCCACATGTTCTCTGTGCTCCTCTCCTACTGTCATTATAAGGGATGGCCATGCCAACCTCAGTGCTTCTCTGTTGTCTCATCCCCAGTCAGTGATCATCATGGCCGGTGATGGAGGGGTCCAGGGCAGGAGACAGCACACTGTATCAAAGCCAGCACTGAAGGCCACCTCCAAAGCAAAGAGCTACTTCTGGGTCTTTCCACTTTTCCTGTAATTGAAGTCAGGAGCCAGTGATTGGTGGGTGGTCCCATCCTAATGGAGATGGTCAGTTGGTCCTGGAGTGGGGAACAGAAACAGCTGGGACGCAGTTTACAGGGCTCTTGTTGACGACAGCATCCCTATGTTTGTGAGACATTTTGGAGCTCTGACTGTGTCACTCTTGGCAAAGCCAAGTGGAAAGTTGACCCACCCAGTCCCAAGTGAAGGAATAAAGACAAACACTGGACTCTGCTGTGGGCAGAAATTATGAAAACATCATCTTTTGGAAGAAAGAACTCCAAATGTTCCCAAACATGGGCTCAGGCTCTAAAGGGCAGTGGCCACAAGATGAGTGCTGCCAACATTTCCCCCAGTAATGTTTCTGCAGAGAGGATGAGGCAGAAGCCCTCCAAGAAGAGGTCTAGCTTAGCTCTGCAAAAGACCATGGACTCAGATGATGCAGACTTCAGCTATGACCTCACTCCTGTCACTGTGAGACCGTGGGTCTTGTCATCACTAAGTTTTCTCAGATGCAGGGAGTCACTGTATTTAAACATGTGCAAACACTGTGAAGGTGAAACCCCCAGGAAGCCACTGGATTGGTGATCACTCTTTGAGGACTCTTTGTGGGTATTGGCCAGCAGATATGTCGTCTCTTCTCTCCTGCATCTAGGTCAGGATGGAGCACCCTTAGCCCCCTGAAGGTACACAAAGCTTTGTAGGTTGTCCTGTGCGATGAGATGGTACAGCAGGTGATGGGTTTTCTTGCCAATCATAAGCGTCCAAAGCCTGTATGTGCTAGATATGCATATAGTGGAGAAGCACATGTATGTTTGATATATGTATTATAGATCTCTGTTGTCTATCATGTGCCTGCCTATTTATCTGTCACTTACCACGTCTCACAATAGCTAACATTTTATCATCTATCATCTTCCTATCTATCATTTATCATCTATCTACTTATCCATTTTCCATCTGTCTGTCTTCTTATCTAAGATCTATTTATGTATCATCTATCTTTATTGCTGCCATGAAGACCAGCCTTCAGCAGCTCAGGGATTGAGAGAGATCCATGAAGTCAGCAAACTAATTGCTTAACTTGACTTTTCTATCTGAGGGAGTAAAACTTTTTTCTCTGGGGCTGGCGAGGGGGGCAAAAACTTAATTTTCTGGGACCGGTGAAAAAGGGAAAACACACACACACCTTTAGGGTCCCTCTGTCATCTTCTCTCTTCTATATTTATTTTCTTACCTCTGTCCAGATGTATCCCTTCTGTCTTTCTTGATGCCTTCCTTCTAACTAACTTTATTTTTTCCCTTACAGCTTATATACCCCAGCAAAATCTTTCAAGCAGCATAAAAATTACGTGGTTACATTCTATTTTTAAGTGAATGAATACAATTAAAAAAACCAACATGTTTCTCATATTCCTTACATGATTAAACATTTTATGTATTACACATGAAAAACAAATTATCTCTAAGAACCTACAAACATTCATGTCCAAGCAACTTGGTATAGATTTACAGAATACAGCCAATTATTTTTCTGGAAGACTACACTTTGCAGTTAAAAAGAAAGGATCAATTACTTTATTATTTATCTCAAAAGGTAATCTTATAAAAAATGTTTAAAAAGTTACAAACCTAAATATATATATATATATATATATATATATATATATATATACACAGTTAGTTCAACTTTAAATCCTCAGGGTGCACACTCATTCATCAACAGTTTTTTTTTTAATCAGGAAACTGAAGGCAGAAGAAATGGGTACAAGGAATTAATCATTACTCTTGATCACCAACCCATCCTAGCAAGAAAGGCACATCAGCTGATAATAACTGGGCTGTCTTTGTTCTTATTTCTTGATCTCAATGAGTCCCTCACTCAACTATGTGCCTTTCTAAATTTTAAATTGTTCCCCAAGATTTTCTACCTCAAAACCATTAACAAAAACATCTTAACCTAACCTTAAGCCATTATTTAAAGCTTTGTTTCAGCTATGATGCACACTGAAACACATGAACACATCTCCCAACATTAAGATTAAAAGAACTTGAGCTAACTTAGCTTCTGAGACACAATTGCTTTTCTTAACCATTAACCTAAGCCATGGTCTGTATGGTTCCTCAAGAGAAACTCATTAGTCCTAGTTGTATGACACTTCCTTGTTCTTATTTTCTATCCTCTGCAGCCCTGTTTTATCTGGGGCAGGGGCAACACCATATCCTACTTTTACCTATATTAATTTTCCCACTAAACTAGCCTCTATTACAATCCCTTACTATATTTACTAAAAACCTTCAATCATCAAAATTCTATTTAAGCTAACACGATTATTATATAATATCATTGCTTCAGTTAAACATACAGCTTAAGAGGAAATCATCTTCATAATCCACAGGTAAAAATGTCCACTAGAATGGGATATTTCCATGAGATAATCACACTACATTAAAGGTGGTGGGGATCCCCCACACACCCATTCACACCATGCCAGATACCAGAGAAAAAAGGCAGTGGCAAACATGTAAAGGCACAGCAGTAGTAAGAGACATTCTGGAGCTGAAGCTCTCAGGGCCTTGCATATCTGAGATTCACCCATCAGTGCCTTGCATTCTGGTGGGCTAATCCTCTGAAGTCAATTGCTACCTGCTGGTCTTCTGACATGGTTACCAACATATCTTCCTTCCTTCCTTCCTTCCTTCCTTCCTTCCTTCCTTCCTTCCTTCCTTCCTTCCTTCCTTCCTTCCTTCCTATCTATCTATCTATCTATCTATCTATCTATCTATCTATCTATCTATCTATCATCTGCTAATCTACCTACTCATGTGTCTTAGTCAGTGTTCTATTACTGTGAAGAGACACCATGACTCTTATAAAAGAAAGCATTTAATTGGGCATTGCTTTAAGTTTCAGAGGTTCAGTCTGTTATCTTCATGACAGGGAGCATGATGACATACAGGCAGATATGATTTTGAAGAAGTAGCTGAGTTCTACATCTTGATCTGCAGGCAACAGGAAGAGAGAGACACTAGGCCTAGCTTGCACTTTTGAGATCTCCAAAGCCCACTTCCCGTGACATACTTCCTCCAACAGGGCCACACCTACTCCAACAAATCTACACCTCCTAATCCCTATCAAGTAGTGCCATCCACTCCCTAATGACCAAGCATTCAAATATATGAGCCTATGGGGGCCATTCCTATTCAAACTACCATACCACATATTGAGAACTGTTGATCTGAAGGAATTGGCTCATGTTCTATGGAATCTTGGGCACATTCCAAGTCTGTGGGACAGGTAGGCAGGTGGGCAGGTGGGCAGGTGGGCAGGTGGGCAGGTGGGCAGACGGGTAGGTGGGTCAATAGGCAGGCAGGCAGACAGGCTGTAGGTCCAGAGTGGAGCTGACATCTAGGATGCAGATTTCTTTCTTGCTTGGTGGCCTCAATCTTTATCTGGGTTTTGGATTAACTGGCTAAGGCTCGCTTACTTTATGGTGAGCATTCTGCTTTACTCAAAACCTACAATTCAAATACAACCCTTGTCTAAAAAGTAGCTTTGTAGAAGCCTGTGGGCATCTGAGCACCATGGCCTGTGGAAGCTAGTATATAAAATTGGTCACTGCACTGTGTGACCCTGGGTAAGATCCCAGCCTACTTTTGAGCTTTCCTGTCCCTGGGCTTCATTTACTGTGTTTTGGGTCTGCTTTCTATTCTAAATGAAGTTATATTGCTCTTAAGGCCCCATCATCAGAATACCTGGGTTCTCTCTTCCAGGGTGGAGGAGGAAAAGTAGGAGGTGACAGGCTGTGGATGTGTGGACATTGCCAGAGTGGAGCCCACAGGTACAATGAGCTGTGGCCAGTGCCACACCCAGCAAATCTGCAGCTTTTAGCAGGTCTTGATTCTCTGACTTCATAAGTTGTGTTGTGAGGATTGAGCATGGGGTTCCCACGTTGCACACAGCCAGAGACACTCCCCAAAGTCAGCCTCCCTGCACAGTGTCTCTAGAGCACCTAGACTACTTCCAAGGGTGGTCCTATCTCACATTAGAGTATTTAGAGGTTCACTTGCTCTTCCTTTTGCTCTGTCTGTGGGAAGCCAGATGATTAACCCAACACATTCCTCTCATTATGTGGACAGCTCTGGCCGACTGAGCAGACAGGTCTGGGTGTCTGTCACAGGTAGCATCCTCTCAGCTGGTGTTTGGGACCCAAGCCCTACTCAGGAGCACCTATCTTTAAAAAAATGTTTGAAATTTTATGTGTATGGGTGTTTTGACTGATGTATGTCTATGTGCTCACTGCCTGCAGAGGCCAGAAGAGGGCGTCAGAAGGTGGTTGTGAGCCACCATGTGGATCCTGGGAATCAAACCCAGGTCCTCTGGAAGAGCAGCCAGTGGGTCTTAACCACTGACCCACCCCTCCAGCTCTTGAAGCGTCTACCTTTAATGACTCCTTCTGTAACAAAAGGGACCCAAGCATGCACTGTGCAGCGTGATGGGAACTTAGAGCTGTGCTGTCTCCTCTGCACCTAGGAAAACATGTACTGCAGTAAAACATGCACGGCACGAAACACACCATGCTTCCACCTTTCCTATCCAGGACAGCGAGGGCACCACAGCACTATGCGGCCATCACCATCACCATCCCCAGAGCCTGTGCATCTCCCCGGACTCAAACTCTGCTCCCAAGAAACACGAACCCCTCCCCACCCCAGCTCTGCTGCCCTCTGGCAATGGCGGTACTATGTCTAATCTTTTAGAGGTCTAGTTGACTTAAAGGCTCAAACCTTGAGCCACAAGCTGGCCTCACTAATCTGCCCATTCTGCCGGTTTCTAAAGGTGAGACTTCCTCATGTTTTCTCAGTAGGAAGGCAACAGCACTGGTCCCCACACAGGGCCCAGAGAGAAACTGGAAAAGCTTCCGTGATTTATGGTTTGCCCACAATGACACACACACACACACACACACACACACACACACACACACACACGCACGCGCACGCACACACACACGCATGGATACCCCACACTGAGCAGCAATTAGATCAGGGTAGTAAATGTGCCTCTGACCTGTCTTTACCATTGACCGTAAGATCATGCACACGAACTTTTGAGAAGACTAATTAGTCCATATACCCTAATCCCCTAGATCAGTGCCTGGTGTAGGGTAAACACAGGGGTTTTCTGTTATATTTATGTAACGCTAGCCCCACAAACTCAGTTCCAACTGCCAAACACAAGCACACACCATAGACCCTGAGGGCTTTGGGGTCAGGGCCTTGGCATGCTAGCCCAGGACATGGGGGCTCAGCAGGAGGAATGAATGAATGAATGAATGAATGGCTCTTTGTGTTGCTTCCCTTCCTGATGCAGAGGCCTCAGGGGTCTGCAGCTACAGCCCAAACACATCCACCAACCTTCCTGCTGGCCCAGAGCTCTGGAGCCCCTTCCCAAGCAGCCCCTGTGGGCGACCTCTTTTGAGAAGCCAGGCTCCCTCCCCTGGGAAGCACTTTGAGTGTTTTGGCCTCTGGCCTTCCAGGAAGCCCCATCGCCAGCACACACTCAGGGCAGGAAGCAGAGAGAAAAATTTAAATCTTTGACAGAAAGCCCAGGCTGGGACCACTGCTGGCACAGCCTCTCCAGGTTGTTGGCATGGTGAGCCGGGCTAAGTGAGACCTCCGGGTTTTATAAATATCTTATTTGAATGGTTCCTTTCTTCCCTAGGAGGAAGGCACAGTTTTAGGGGGTGGGGTGTGCTGGTGGCATAAGCAAGGGAGTCAGGAAGGGTCAAAAGATCATTGTACAGAGGTTTCCACTTCCAACACTCTCTCTTTACAATCACTCCGATGGACTACACCACAGCTCTGAGTCGGAGGAGGTGGTAGGCCAGGTCAGCTTTAATTTGTTGCTACTGACTCCCGGCAAGAGGCTGAGGTGGCATGGACACAGAGCCCAAATGCCTTGTGGGACAGGAGTCCCCAAACCATTCTCCCTCACTGGGGAAACCCGAGTGCATGGAACTCTCCCTGGCCCTGTGTACTTATCGGGTGTCACAAAGGTTCTTTGTGAATTCATCTTAATTCACTGCTGCATAGAAGACAAAGGCCCTGGATGGGTAGGTGGCTCAGTTGACAATCTCTAGAACCCATACAAGAAAAAGAAAAAAAAAAAAAAAAAAAAAAACCAGAGCCAGGCATTGATGGCACACGGGTGCAACCCAGCACTGGGGAAGTGGAGACGGGTGGATCCCTTGAGGCAGGCTTGCTGGTCAGTCAGCCTAGTGCATTGGAAAACCCCAGGCCAGCAGGAGACCTTGTCTCAAAAACAAACACCCTCCCACCAAACAGAAAACGTGGGTGTAGTGAGGTGTCTCAGCAGATAAAGGCACTTCTCTCCAAGCCCTATTACCTAAATTCCACCCCCAGAACCTCACATGGTAGAAAGAGAGGAATGACTCCCACAAGTTGTCCTCTGATCTCCACACGTGCACCATGGTACATAATACACTCCCTCATGCACAAGTAAATAAAGAAATATAAAAATCCCCAAAGAGATGGCACCTAGGAGGAATGATATCCAAGGTTGTTCTCTGACCTACACACACAGATGCACATGCACTGCAAATACACACACACAGACACACACACACAGACACACACACACACACACACACACACAGATGCACATGCACTGCAGATACACACACACACACAGACACACACACAGATGCACATGCACTGCAGATACACGCACACACACAGATGCACATGCACTGCAGATACACACACACAGACACACACACAGACACACACACACAGACACACACACACAGACACACACACAGACATACACACGCAGAGACACACACACAGACACA
>CABHPP010145539.1:0-11100 GCA_902168425.1 Peromyscus attwateri
AAGCAGCATGTAAAGATGCCGGTAAGCCACGAGCCATGTGGCAAGGTATAGATTTATGGAAATGGATCAATTTAAGCTATAAGGACAGTTAGCAAGAAGCCTGCCACGGCCGTACAGTTTGTAAGCAATAGAAGTCTCTGTGTTTACTTGGTTGGGTCTGAGCGACTGTGGGACTGGCAGGTGAAAGAGATTTATCCTGACTGTGGGCCAGGCAGGAAAACTCTAGCTAAAAATGGCGCCAGAACGTGGGGCAGGAATTTCCACTTAAAACCTGAGAAAGCGTAAAAAGAAGATTCTAAAACGGAGCTAAAACAGCTTCCTAGCTGTCTTTCTCAAGTTAGTCGCAGCCTGCGGGCTTGAGCTACTGTATGGCGGGTTCCTAGTGTGCTTGTTTGACCTGCAGTATGGCGGGAATGAGGCGTCTGCAAGTTGCACATTAAGCTGAGTGGTGGATTTAGCCTTTCCTAGCACAAAACAAAAAGAAGAGGTTTCTGGGCTAAACGCTGCTTTGATAGAAGCATAGACCCACGAAGGCTTCCAGAGCTGGCGGTAAACGTATCACCGCCATGTTGGGAAGCTGAGGTGGGCGGAGCCAGCAGCCACAGCACCTTTTCAGTCTTAGAATGCTGCAGTTTAAAACAATTGATTCACACTAAGACAGATTCAGATGGAACAAGACTTTAAATGCTTTAAAATGTGTGTAAAAATGTACGTAGGCTTTAAAGAGAGATAAAAAGAAATATATACAGTTATATAAAGAAATAGATAGTTTTGAAAAATGAAGTCTTTAAAGAGACAGTAAAGGTAGTATAAAATATAAGCCACGTAAAGATGGATATCACACAGAGAATCTGCATTGTGTTGTCTTTGGAATTCTTAACTGCAGAGAGATATTTGATTGTAAAGGAAGCTGAGTTAAACCAATATGTATATTTTAAAGATACCTTGACTTCAAAATTTGAATGTAAGGATATGTTGCTTTGGAAAGGAAGCTCTGATTTTGTTTCCACAGAATGCCAGAGGCTATGGATTTGTTCCAGATTAAGATACATCAGGTTTGACCAGCCAAGACCACCTGAAAGGTCTCCAATGACTCCATGGCTCAGATGATCCAACATCCAGAACCATTTCAAGGCAACTGGCTCAGATGATACACCCTCACAGACTACTCCATGATCCTAAAATTTTCTTTGTGTCCCCATAAGATACAGCGCCCCCCTCCAGCAGGAAGCAGTAAGAGAAGCTACGCCCAAATTCCCAAATTATATGTAATTTACTTTGTTAAGGTTAAAACCTTCCTTTTTTGAAAAAAAAAGGGGGGGGGAAGTGCTGTGGGATGTTCTGTATGGCAAATGTGTTGCTAATAAAACACTGATTGGCCAGTTTCGTATGGACACTGGTGACTCCTCCCTGTAATTCCTGTCCACCATGAGGTAAGTGTTCTTTGCCATATGGCTCTCATCATTTTAATTTTAGGCTGTACTATAGGGCTGGAGTAGGTAGAGTCAAGGATTATCAACTGAAATCTCTTAAATGATCTACTATTATTTCTTTGATTTTTTTAAAGTTGTTCATTGATAGCAAAATCAACATAAGTCTAGCTAATACACAGTAATGAAACACCCAATCATAGAGTAATAGCCTCAGTGTATGCCTGTTTATCCAGTGAGGCTCCTACCTTTCTATTGAGGTCCTTACACAAACTAGATAGTAAACCCCAGAAAGACACACAATCTGTGAATGCCTTCTTCTATTCCATAGTTTTTCTCCTCATTAACTTGCTTATTTCCTGTGTTAGATGGAAATTTTTGGTTGTGATGTACTGTTTTTGTTTGGTTTTGATTTTGAATCCATAATCCCTAAAATGGGTTTCTCAGAATGGATATATGAACCTTTTTCTACTCTATAATTGGAGATTATATGATTTCAGAATTTGCATTTAAATATTTTACCCACTTGAGGTGATTTTCTGTATATTGTTTCTGACATGATTTAATTCTGCTACACAAGGATATCCACTTGCCCTGAAATACTCATTGAAGACATGATGTGTCATTATGGTGTCATTTTTGTATCTTCATTAAAGACTAGATTATTAAACATGCACAAGTTTATATCTGTTTTAACATGTTTTTCAGAAAAAAAGTGTTTTTTTTTTTTAAATTCAAGTAATTGCAAATACGAAAACAGATGGTAATTTCATACTTGGACAAATTATGGGCAGAAAAAGTGGAAAAGGTGGTCCCTACACCCTTTTCCTATCTAAATGTGTTCCCCACCTCCTTCGGCTGCATCATCCATGGGAAAGGAATCCACTTTCTGTTGGATGGGGTAGTCAGTACATACTCTGCTGCATTGCAGCTCTCCTTCTCTAGAATATGCTGGGGAGGGAATGCAGGCAGAACCATAGGAGGAACATTTAAAGTAGTTGAAGTAACAGCAGTGATGTCTAAAAATGCACATTGAGAAGAAAACAATACAACTGTCTAGAGGTAGTTTGTAAACAGTGGAAAAGATTGAACCAGTACTTTCCTTGGTGGGTGGTGAGAAGCAAGAGGTGGTACAGGTTAGCTCCTAGTTAGTGTCTCATCAGAGGTAGGGAAACAGCATAGAGTAGAAGCATGCAAATGAGTGTCAACCCACCTGCCTTAGATAAAGTGTCTTGGAGATAGGGGTCAACTCTTTATCTGTCACTGTACTTGGTCCCAAGTCCCAGATGAAATCAAGGTGGGTAGGGCTTTCCAACCTATGAAGGAACTAGGTAAGGTGGAACTCAAATGGCTGAGAATCCACCTGGTGACAGTTGGGTCAGTGACTTGCAGGGATCCAGGCATCCTCTACACTGGCCACACCTGCTGCTGCCAGGTCAGCCAATGGGGCTTGTCAGAACAAGATCTAGCTGAGTCACAGGATCCTCTACAGGGAAGGCAGAAACAGCAAAGTGGAAAGGGTCCCAAATACATTACTACAGAAAGCAATGTCTCCAAAGAAGGTGCATAGCAGGATAGGCTATGACTAAGTGAGTAGTGAGCCTTGTTGGGAGAGGGCAAGAGTGCGATATCGAACAGAGGACTAAGATTGAGCTAAATCTCTGCTCTAATGGGCACCTCAGAGCCTGTTGATGGCATGTTAATTGTTATGTGGGCTGGAAGGATCTGAGAGTTGGGTAGGATGTCCAGTGCCAGTGGATAGCTGCTTCCTGATGGCCAATGATGCTGCTCCTTCTCCAAGGACTCCTAGGAGATGCCTTCCTTTTCTTCCTTGTGCAGATTTTTGGATCTGCCACTCCTCCCTGCCACTTTGTTTCCTTGGAGCTATGGTAGAATTCTGCATCTTGCAGCTCACTTATTTTTGCTCAGCTCTGGTCAGCTCCAAGTCACTTTGGTGATGGCACTTGCCTAGAATCCTTGGGAGAATCCTTTGTCTGGCCCGCACTTGCTTAGCTTCCAGACCCCTTCTTTTTTTCTGTGTATATGCTAATGGTTGGGTTCGTCTTCCTTCTCTATGGAAGAGTGAAACGTGACATCTGGGATGACCTTAGAGCCAAAAAAGAAAGGGCCCAGACTCCAAACCCCTGTTAGAGTTCTTTCATATGTGTTACAAGCTTCTGGCGATACCGTGGTGTTTTGACAATGGTAATGTATATTTCAAAGTCACACAGTGTTGTGTCTTTGGGATTGTATTTCTTTTTCTTTATTATTATTATTTTCAATATTTTGTTAAGTTTTGAGATTATAATTTGACTAAAATTATCCCTGCCCTTTTGTCCCTCCGAACAGTTCAGTATACCTATCCCTGCTCTCTTTATATTCATGGCCTCTTCTTTTTCAATAATTGTTATTGCATTCATGCATGTACTTCATATATATATATATATATATATATATATATATATATATATAAATATAACCTGTAAAGCCCATATAATGTTCCGTGTGTGTGTGTGTGTGTGTGTGTGTGTGTGTGTGTGTGTGTGTTTTCGAGACTCACCACTTGGCACTAGACAAACAAAACTGATGTGCTATTCTCAGGGTAAAACCATTTAAATTCTATGTTTTTTGAATATTAAGTTTAGGACTTTTTTATTACTACAAAAATGACTTGAGGATTTTAATGTTCTTTTAATTCCCCCCCCCTCTCTCTCTCTCTCTCTCTCTGTGTGTGTGTGTGTGTGTGTGTGTGTATGTGTGTGTATGTGTGTGCCACAGAATGTATTCCTTGAAGTCAGAGGGCAGTTTGTAGGGATTTTGTTTTTTCCTTCCACTATATATTCCTAAGGATTGAATCCAGGTCAAGTGTGGTGACAAGCACCTTTAGCAACTGAACCATTTCACCAGTAAACATTGCAATTTTATAGACATTTCATTGAGTATACAGATCACTCAGTAATACTAATTCTCAATCAATGAACAAAGAAGATTTTCCAATTTGTGTGTTTGTTCTCTAATTTTCTTATCTAGGTTACATAGATATGTAGTTATAAGTGAATATATAATTTCTTGGTAAAATCTTGAAGTATAACACATTTTTCATATTACAAATCATATATTTTCCTTTATTTCTCTTCAGAAAGTTTTTTGTTTATATAGAATATCCATTTTATATTGACTCCATGTAGTACAATGTTACAAAATTCACTTTTATTTCCAATGCTTTGTTATTTATTTTTTTTAAATATTATTGCATTTTTTATTTGTTCTCTCTTTCTGTCATGTGTGTGTGAATGCATGTGTAGCAACTCTTTGTTTCACATTTGGAGGTCAAAAAACAACATCTCACTAGTTTTAGTTATGTTATTTCTAATGCAAATCTTTGGAGAATCATGATTGAAAAATTTTAAGTTTACCCTAGGCAACGAAGAATCATGTGCTTCTTAGATTTTCATAAATAATTCAGTATAGTTGTGAGAGACATTTTGTTAATACATAGCCCAAATTCTAACTTTTTTTGTCTAAGGAAAAATGAAATGTGTGTGGGTATATTTACAAGTCTTGTTTCACATATCATTGACTCACAGGATTGCTGTGGGATGTTCTGTATGGCAAATGTGTTCCTAATAAAGCACTGATTGGCCGGTGGCTAGGCGGGAAGTGTAGGCGGGACTAACAGAGAGAATAAAAAGAGCAGGAAGGCAGAAGGAGACTGCCTGCCTGCCAGCCTGCCAGCCAGCAACCGCCAGGACAAGCAGCATGTAAAGATGCCGGTAAGCCACGAGCCATGTGGCAAGGTATAAATTTATGGAAATGGATAACTTAAGATATAAGGACAGTTAGCAAGAAGCCTGCCACGGCCATACAGTTTATAAGCAATAGAAGTCTCTGTGTTTCCTTGGTTGGGTCTGAGCGGCTGTGGGACTGGCAGGTGAAAGAGATTTATCCTGACTGTGGGCCAGGCAGGAAATCTCTAGCCACACAGGATAAAGAGGGAAAAAAGAATTTCTGTATGTTTTTATAAACTATATTGGGTGTTAGCTTAGGTTTTCTATTATTTCAAACTATTTAAATGTTTTAACAATGTCATAAATATTTACAAAACTCTTGACTTTATTGATGTAGTCACATTTTTATTCATATGCAGAAATCTATCTTACTTGTTTCTCACTAGGAAAATAGTTAAAAAAAATATTGTATGATGACTTCTAAAACATTAATTTTATTAAGTATTTTCACTACTGGATACTTGCTATGACCCTTCTTGCCATGACAAAATGCTCTAGACCTTCATCCCATTTTCTGGTCCCTCAGTTTGCCCACTGTAAATATTGTAACTCGAATGATGTGCTCCCTTTTGATGTTGGATTCCCTCCTCAGAAGCTTTTCTGTAGGATTAACCTAATTTCTATGCTCAGCAAAATTCTGAGTAAAGAAAGAATTCCTCCAGAGCTTAATTTAAGCCTGGGGGCATGGATAATACCACCAATGACCAGGGTGGTGACTTCACCTCAGGGGAAAAAATGTGGAACTGGACAATAGTGTTCAGAATCTGAGAGGTCTTATTTAACTCTGGGGTGCACATTTTCTAATATAAAGTATATTATTAAAATGCTGAGTATAGCTACTAAGAGATTTTTTTTTGTTACAAAGAAGAGAATACTACATTATGTGCAATGAATTGTATTGATGAAATTTTCTCTCTAGGTTGCCATGACAACTCTTGTATTTTTTTTTCAATAATGTGTAGACTATTAAGTGATGAACTAGATGGGATTTGAAAAGGGATACTATCATTCACAGAGATACATTTTGTCAGAAATCTTTAAAAGGACCCCAGAAGTATCATGTTTCAACAAATGACTTCTTATCCTTATGCTATTCCTATGGGATGATAGAAACAAATAAGAATACAGTCTAGATTACCAAGTTAATGTTCTTCTTTCATGTTGTTGATGCCAATCTTTAGCTTCAAAGTGAGTCCTATCACTTTGCATCCAGTTTTTTATTTTGATATTATGAATGTAAAACATGTCCTATTTAGTTTCATTAAAGTAAATAAGACCAGCTTACATTTGACTCAAGTACTCTGGTTATTATACTAAAGAATGTAATTCCTGACACTCCATTATTATAGATATTTATTTCATCCTCCTTATTATACAATTCAGAGTTTATAGATCATGAAATTATATTATACAAAAAAAAGTACCTGAAGAACCATACAGTTAGGACTATAAAGATGTCTCAGCAGATAGGAATACATGCTGTTCTTTCAGAGACTCAAGTTGAGTCCATTAGTACATTACAAGCATTAATGGGTCTGACATCATCTGTGGCCCTCCATGGACACTCACAACATAAAGATACACATATACAGACACACACAAATAAAAATAAAATAAATCTTTAAAAATTCATCAATATTTATTCCATTTTTTTGAAACAAGTAGCATTCTCTTTTGTTCCTAGAACATTCACTGTTGTCAGCCTACCATATGTACCTTGGTTTCCTCATCCAAGTAGTAGAAAAAAATACTAGAACAAATAATAGTAGAAAATAATTAATTAAAAAAATAAAAATTAATTCCTAGAAACTCCAATGTAATAAGTTAATATTAGAAAAATCAGTCAGAGTCCAGAGAGGGGAGGAAACTGATATTTTCATAGGTTTTCTTAAAACTGAAGAAAACAGAATAAATTTCTAAATGAGAAGAAAGATTTTAAATCACAATTGATAATTTAATTATACCACCATGAGGAAACAGATACAATAAATACACATCTGTGTGCAATGCCAAGATGTATGGGGTCATAGAAATTGTCAAGTCTTTACAGACTTTATCTATTAATGAGGAAGGAAAGAATTGTGTTTAAAACATCACGATGAACTTTGAATCATTTGTTTCCAAGTTTGGACATAAACAGTGATTATTTGATGAGTATTAAGACCCTTGGTGCTGCAGATTGATTATTCTTTTGTCAAGAATCAAGTTTCTCTAATTCACTGATTACATTCATTCCTAAGTTTCACTTAATTCTCTTTATGGATTAAATGTGTAATGTCATTCATGGGTTATGTGTTTGTTTAACCATTTGGTCTCCATTTGGTGTTAGTGTTTAGAAACACTGGATCCTTTGGGAGTTGGGACCTAAAAGAATGATGGTGAATGACAGTACAGTTAAGCACTGGGGTTAGAATCCTGTCCTGCTTCTGTTTGGAATCCTATGCTTCCTGTTTGGTGCCAAATAAGCAGTTGTCCACTGTCTAAGCTTGTCTACCATGACAGACAGGATCCCACTAAACTGTGAGCCAAAATCTATCTATTTTCCTTGACATTGTTTTGTGAGGTATTCTGTGAAAAGGATGAGAAAAATAACTAAGGGAAAAAGAAATGAAATAGGTACTGGAAGGAAGGTTCAGTGGTTAAGTACACTTGCAGAGGACCCTAGTTCAATATCCAGCATCTGCATGGCTGGGCATAATGATCGGTAACTTTAGGTTCAGGAAATTTGATGTTGTCTTCTGACCTCTACCAGCAACAGGCATGAATGTGGTACACATACATACATGTAGACAAAATACTCAGACACATACAAATTAAAGAAAAAGTAAGGTAAAATAAAATAGTGACATCATCCTTTATGGTTAACTTTCTTTCTTTCTTTCTTCCTTTCTTTCTTTCTTTCTTTCTTTCTTTCTTTCTTTCTTTCTTTCTTTCTTTCTTTCTTTCTTTCTTTTTTTTAAAGACAGGGTTTCTCTGTCCTGGAATTCACTTTGTAGACCAGACTGGCCTCAAACTCACAGAGATCTGCCTGGCTCTGCCTCCCAAGTGCTGGGATTAAAGGTGTGTGCCACCACCACCTGGCTATGGTTAAATATTTTAAGAAATTTTCTAGTATCTGGCAAAAAATATAATTAGTCATGACTAAGATTGTCAGATTTTATTTTTTTTATTTTAGAGAAATTCTTCAAACATACACACAACTGCACTAATATAAAAGGCTATTTAATTTTAAATCTTTTATGTACCATGAATTTTAGATACTGGAGTTAAAATAGTTTGGCATGTCTTAATTGATGCCAAACTGACATCTACTTTGTAAGATAAATTACTGGAAGAAAAACCCCAAAGCTACAATTCTTTTTTAGGTATATCTGTGTCACAATCTTTTGTGAATCTTCAGCATATAACCATAGAACATATGAAACATATAAAAGCATATGACCACACAGGTTGCACTATGTTGACTCATTTTATGAGCCTGAGAATGTAATTTACAAGAAATCACATAATCAGTATTCTTTTGTGACAATTTACACTTCAGAAAACAAAGCTATGTCCTGGCTCAAGGTGAATGAGATTGCTGCTTAGTCAAAAAAAGTTAGGATACATGACGAAAAACAGATGTCAATGTGAGCAATAAATTACAGAACACACTTGCTACCAAATCTTGAATTATGTTCTTTGTACTGCTCTTTAATAGCTTCCTTCACCCAACTACAAAATATAAAAACTACCGATGCAAAATTCTGTCATCAGTCTGTTGAAAAAAGTTATACGAAACAGCCTACTTGCCAGTCACTGTGAACTTGGTGGGCTGAACTATCATCTTAGTTATATGATGCACTTGATATGGGAAAGCCTGGCACATTGTCAAGTGCTCTGTATACATTTTTAATAAAGTGGAATTGTGTACCAGTTACTCTTATTTGACAAACTCAACCTAGTTTACTTAATTGGCCTATATTTAAAGTTAATGAGCCACAAAATCCTGACATCATAACTATTCAGGGTACCCGTTAGCTTTTCATTGAACAAATTGAAATCAGCTATAATCTCAGAGGACTGAATGCACAGTAAACATTTTCTCTTGATCTTAATGGAATCTAGCTAAGGTAAAAAAATGATTAAAATAAATAATTAAAAACATCCTGGTCTCTTATGTATAGTGGATATAGGGAATGTCTTCCCACTTATGCTAGGTTGTTAGTATAATTTCCCAAGTAAATGCAAATGCTTTCATGTATCTTATTGAAGCATATTATTAATTTATTTATTTAGTTAGCTTTTCAGATGATTTTCTTATTTTACATAGTGCATTATCTGTGATATACTTACACAAAACAAATGTCAATATTGAAACATGTTATCAACTTCCCACATTATTCTGTACTGGATTTTTTTTCTTTCTGTACTAAACACCACAGTTTATGTAACGTTGGGCATTTCTACTCTCACATGTAATTACCTCCTTCATTTTTACTAACTAGAAATATCAAGCGCATCTTTGGTCAGCAAAAACATGTCTCAATGAGATAGAAATGGAGTTATTATCTAAATCATGTCCCTGTCTTTTTTGAGTCGTTTAATCTCACTCCAAATGTTTCATGGGAGAATGTCCTTGTCTCATGAACCTTAAACACTGAACTTTGAAATGCATTTGTATAACTGTAAACTGATCATGGATCCTTTACTTGAAGAGCCTGAGTTATCTAATTTTAACTATTTATTATTCATCAAATTATTAGATTCATCATTATTACTCTAGAGGACCACATTTGTAAATATTGCAATAAAATAATGATGATTATTAGAAAATGCATGCCAAGACAAAAGTAAGTATAACAAGTATCTATGTCTATAAAATCCAAATTTTATGTAAAATTTAATACACACTAATTTATAAACAATTTTTAATTAAATTTTTCTGGTTATTCATAAATTGTATTAAATGATATGTTTTAGCTTATACAAGGTGGCCTGGGGTTCTACATGTAATATGATAAAGATTATTTAATATCTTGTATAATTTTCATATTTTGTTCTCAGACATATGTGATGTATTTTGTTTTTATTTTTTAAAATTAAAATGTAATTACATTATTCCCCTTTCCCTTTCTTCCTCTAATCATTGCCATCCCCCTCCAACAATACATGGTCTTAATTTCTTTCATGTCCTAGTTATATATAAATATAAAACACATAAACATATAAATATAAAAATGTAACCTGTTAAGTCTCTTTCATTTTGCTTATATGTATAATATTTTGGGAAATGAACTCCCTAACTGATTATTCATTACCAAATTATATACTTTCAGGATCGAAATATCTCCTTTTGTGAAATATGAGCAGATATTTTCTATCCAAGAACAAGACTTGCTAGGATAACCTATCAAGTAGTACATACAAGTCTTATTGTCATTATAAGACCAATGACATCAGCTAAATGTCCCATGAAAGTTACCTAATATCAGGCTTGTTAGTGTAGGAATGTAATCAGAGAGATTCAGAAGGCAGAATGGAATCAAATGTCCAAGGCCAACATGAGCAAATTAGTGAGGGACTGAAAACATAGCTCAGTGGTAGAGTGCTTGCCTACCATGAGAGAGACTCTGTGTAAATGCCTAGTATGGCCAAGAAATATAAATAAATAGATAGATAGATAGATGATAGATAGATAGATAGATAGATAGATGATAGATAGATAGAAAGATAAGATTAATCAGATTTCTGTCAGTATGTATATTTCAGGTATATTGATACCTGAAAGAATCAATGTTTTAATAAAGACAAGATTAATTTGTGAATGATTTCAGAGGTCATTGGTCACTTCTTTCTCTCTCTCTCTCTCTCTCTCTCTCTCTCTCTCTCTCTCTCTCTCT